>OZ007600.1:165733937-165893937 GCA_963931845.1 Maratus michaelseni
TAAAAATACAACGTACACAAATAAAACACATCCAGTTAAGACAAACTTGCTATCGAGAAAGTATTCTTTTTTATAAGTTATATATTCAAATATAAAAAATCACGTATTTCATATTATAGACTTCGTTTAGAAAATTATAGAATCAAATAAATTTGACGTTTATTCTGTAAGTTTATGAATTATTTTTATATGAAACTTAAGTTCTATTCTGTTGTGTTATACGTTGGATATTCAAAATAAATGCCGCAATGAAAATATTTCTGCATACCATCATGCACTAAGGAAAAAACCTTCAGAGTTCAAGTTACAGCACAGAATGTCCGCTTAATATGCTTCTCGCAAGAATATTTTATGTGATCACACTAACAACTTCCCTTTCTATTCAATTGATTTCCTTTAATTTGACCTTTGAGTTAAGCTGACGTGCCTTACTTTCTTTCACTTTTTTCTTCTTTTCGTTTTTTTATACTGTAATATCAATATAAATGCTTTAATTAACACTTATAATAATAATAATAATAATAATAATAATAATAATAATATTAATAAATAATGAATAATAATAATAATAATACATAATGAATAATGAATAATAATAATAATAATAATAAATAATGAATAATAATAAATAATAAATAATAAATAATAAATAATAAATAATAAATAATAATAATAATAATAATAAATAATGAATAATAATAATAATAAATAATAAATAATAAATAATAAATAATAAATAAATAATAATAATAATAATAATAATAATAATAATAATAAATAATGAATAATAATAATAATAATAAATAATAAATAATGAATAATAATAATAATAAATTCTTTCTGTTCTTGATATCCAGTATGATCTTAGGGCATCCATTTCCACTGCCGCTAATTTCCTTCTTTCTGTCTCCATATTTCTCCACCCCTCTGCCCCATATAACAATATTCTCTTTACAATAGATTTGTATATATTATTGTATATACTATATATACTACATAGTATGCAAAAATGAAGTTCACTTAGGAAACGCATTACACAGCTGAAAATTCCCTTCCTTGCATGTACTCAAATTGTTTTGCGCATCCCTGTATATGATCCACAGAATTTATACACACCAAGTAATATGAAAAAAATTAGTAAAATTAAAAAATGTATACACAATTGAAAACGCACGTCTAACAATTATTGTTCTTAGACAGAACTGTAACCGAATAATTTTGTGTGTTCCTGTAAATGAACAATAAATGCTATGCACACCAATATGCTATATAGTAAGCATAATATAGTGCATCTCGGCGATATATATTAATTTCAATTTGTTTGAATTAGTGTTACAATAGATTACATTACACACACAATAGGAAATACATTAGTTATAATTTTGTGTCGATTAACCAAAAATTTAAAAAATATATATTATCGTAAATTATTTCTATCTTACTGAATTATTGCATAACAGTTTAGGTTTTTATTTTGTTTTAATGTTTGCATTTCAAAGTAGCTATTTCTTGGCATTTCACTTTTAATAAAAAAATTACGAAGATTTTTTTTTTTTAATGTTTAAGTGTTTAATATGACTTTTCATGTTATAACTTATTATCTATCTCGAACTCTGTGGAATTACTTTCTATTTATTATCTTACATAACACTTAAATCACTGAATTAATTTGCTAATCTGTCAGACTGTCTGCTTTTCTTTGTATATCTGTGTGATTAGTTTTAGATACATTTTTCATAAAAAAAGAAAGAAAATTTATTATATTTTTCATGAAGCACTGCAAGCGATTTTTCTCCATAAACCATAATATAACGGATTTCTTTTGAATGACCTTGTTTGCGAAATGTAAAGGGAACTTTATTTTCAATACCAAACTTTCCATATTAAACTAAATAACACATCAATTCCCTGGAAATCCGAGTACGGATATATTTACGCGACTTACAGAACAGAACAGACAGGCGGCCAGAAAAACAAACAAACAAAAAATATGAGTTTGTGCGTATGTGAGTCTGTTTGTTGGCTATGGATACGGAAGTCTATTGCTCGTAGAAGTCTGCACATTGCTGTTCCGGATAAACAAAGACAGATCCGAATGCACCTGAGGCTAATCTTTCTATTAGAATTTTAGTTATTTTTTCTTCAGCAGAAAACTTCCCGTATTTTTCCGATTTTACACATTCGTCGGCGATTTTCACCCATTCATAAACTTAATCCAAATTCAAATTGTTTATACCAGATATAGTAAATTTTGTACAATTTTCAATAAAGTTTATTCGATTATTTATAATATGTTCTGAAAATACAGTGTAATCACTACAAGGTTTTATTCTTTTTTTCCTTTCTTTTTTTTTTCTTTTTCTTTCTTTCTTTCTTTTTTTTTTTTTTTTTTTTTTTTTTTTTGTATGTGTGTGTTTACACAAATCAAAGGATTTCAAGTCATTTTTTTCGAAATAAGGGAAAACAAAAGCATGGTCAGACAAACGAACAGACAAACCAAATTCATCAACACTTTTCAACTATGTTGGAAAGTGTTATAAAACAGTACAGTGTAGGGCCAAATCGGATATTTTTCTTCTAAAAAAATATGAAACATTCTTTTATGTGTAAATCATTATGTCAAGGTAAACAATACAATAAAGGTATACTTTTATAACCATCATGATGAATTTCCTAATTCAAGAGAAAATAAAAAGCAAGGAAAATAGAAATATCGAAAAATGAAATATCTTTATAAAGGAAAAAAAGAACTTACAAAATCACGAAAATTTTGAAAAACCCGAATGCAGATGAGTAATAGACAAACCTCGTGAGAGTAACAATAGATGGGTGACGTTAAACAAACTACTGAATGTGAATATAATTACACAAAATTACCATTCACTGTCCATTGCACTAAAACAATGTTTATTTGAGTCCCAGAGTTATTATGAAATTATTTTCATTATTTCTTTACTCAAATCTGAGACACAATAGGATGGTAGTATATTCGGTACAACATTAGTTATAATTTTGTGTCGATTAACTAAAAAAAATAATTTTTTTTAAATATATATTATCGTAAATTATTTCTGTCGTACTAAATTATTCCATATGGTTTAGGTTTTTATTTTGTTTTCCTACCTGCATTTAAAGGTAATTATTTCTTGGCATTTCACGTTTAATAAAAAATTACGAAGATTATTTTTTTTTAATGTTTAAAAGTTTAGTATTACTTGGCATGTTATAACTTATTATCCGTCTCGAACTCTGGGGAATTACTTTGCATGTATTATCTTACATAACAGTTAAGGGTGTATTCAAGTCCAAACTGCTTATTTTGAGACACATTTTTAAATTCATTTTTGCTCTAAAATGCATCCAATTGGCAGGTTCTCTTATTCAGAAACTTTATAATGTCCGTATTGTCTCGATTTTTTGATAAAGGCAGAATATATTTCAAAAAATGCTGTCAAAGTGGACATTTTGAACCAAATTTCCCGAAGCGATAGCGCTGGAAACAAAAACAAAAATATCGTACTGTGAAAATAATTGTTTGTAAATCAATTTCTAATTAATTGAACGAAAAATAAAAAAATGGGTCCCTTATAAATCTCTTCATAAATCACGCCGCCAAGTTTCATGTTTTTATTTTTAAAAATGAGTCTGAAAATGTGTCTCAAAATTTTGAGTTGTTGAGCGTGGAAAAATATTTTTTTTAATACCGCCTTAAATCACTGAATTTGGTAATCTGTCAGACTGTCTGAATTTCTTTGTATATCTATCTGTGTGGTTAGTTTTAACGTATTTGATATAGTGAAACATTATTAAAATAAACCGCAAACGATTTTTCTCATCATCTATAGAATTTATACACAAGTAATAGGTAAAAAATGAGTTTGTTTTAAAAACGTACCACAACTTAATATGCACTTACAGCAATTAAGGTTCTTAGACAGTACTATAACCGAATTATTTTGTATGTCCCTGTAAATGAACGATGGATGTTATGCACACCTTATTTTTATAGTAAGTTTCTTCTAGTACATCTCAGTGGTATATATCAATTTAAATATGTTTTAAATAGTGTAACATCATTAAAATTCATCCCAAACGGTTTTTCACTGTGTAACCCCGTAATGTAGCTGAATTATTTTGAGTGTCCTGTGAATGAACTATATACTCTACGTGCTATGTACTTCGTTTTCAATACCGAACTTGACATAGTAAACCTCATTAACAAATACCAATTGCATGGGAATCCGAGCATATTTACGTGAGTTAGAATACGGAAAGACAGATAGACAGACTACAAACAGACAGACAGATGGCAAACAGACAGACAGATGGCAGACAGAACAGACGGTAGACAGACAGACAGGCAAACCACCGATTTCATAAACACTTTTCAACTAATGTTGGAAAGTGCTAAATAAAGAAACGAGTCGGATGTGCCAATCCCAAAACTTTCTCCTATCTCACACAGGTTTCGCATACACTAAAAAGAATCAGCATCAATTTATATCAAGGTCTAACTGAATCTCAAGTTTTATTAAATTCCGTGCATTAGTTCTTGAGATATGACTATTTCTAAAATCGTGTAAATCCTGCAAAATGCAGAATAGCAGCGCCACCTGTTAGAAGATTTAGACCAAAACCTAATAAAGAACAACTTCTAACTGAATTTGAAGTTTGATGAAAATCCGTGCATTAGTTCTTGAGATATAATTATCGTGATAATAACGAAAAAGTAGTATAGCAGCGCTACCTGTTGGGCTATTTACACCAAAATGTAAGCGACATCTATTCATGTCAAGGTCTAACAGAATCTGAAGCTTGGTGAAATTTCGTGCAATCGTTCTTGAGATATAAGTATCGTAAAAATCATGAACAAAGTGGTATAGCAGCGTCACCTGTTGAGATATCTACACCAAAACGTAATCAGCGTCTATTTATATCAAGGTCTAATGAATCTGAAGTTGGATGAAAATAAGTGCTTTAGTTCTTGAGATAGAGCTATTGTGAAAAACGCGAAAAATGCAGCATAGCAGCGCCACCTGTAGGGCAATAAAGTTTTATTAAATTTCGTGCATTAGTTCTTGAGATAGAGCGCCCACAAAATTTTTGTCACATACAGACATTTTCTAAAAACAGTGAAATCGTGTTCAGAACCTTCTAAAACGTATAAATCCACCGAAAACCGGAAGTCGGAAATTTTCATGAATCCAACACTTTCTTTTTGTAAAGATAGAAGAAAGTAAAAATAAGTCCTACTGGAGAACCAAAAATCAATGTCACAAGCCTACTCTCTTCATTTAAACTATTTCATAAGAAATCTTTTCGAGAATCGACTGCCTTGATCTGATTTTTAGGCGTTTTCTTGCTTTTATAGTATTATTAAAAAAATGCCAAGGATGCAAAAGGCGAAAGTATATCTTATCATAAATTATAAATTATGATAAATGATTAATTAATATGCTTCGAAAAAAATGTATAACATCGATTGCGGCTATTGTAATATATTCCTGTCACGCTTATTCCATTTTGTGGCCGGTTTAATAAGCATGCTGCCCATGTTAATGGGGAAAAAACTACGTAGTCAGTATGTGGAATACGTCATTAGGTGTCTTCTACGAATGTAGAATAGGCCAGTGACACTGAACAAGTAAAGTGACAGCGGAAATGCTTAATGTATTATCTTCTTGAGCAATGTTAGGATTTGATTTACTCACTAGATTGCGCCACTTATACAGGATATCCAAATATATTGTCAGGGTTTCCTTACCTGATAGCTTTTGATTTAAGACTTGATTAAGATTTAAGATTTAAGATTTGATTTAAGAGTTTGATTAAGAACATGACGAAAAATATTATTATATATTCGTAAAAGTAAAAGTCAAAAAGTTTTCAAAAAGTCAAATATGCGTAAAATTGCAACTCAAAACGTTTTTAATCGCATAACAAATACAATCAAATCATCTATATTAATAAAAGAAAGTTTCGCTCTGTGTGTGTGTCTGTGTGTCTGTTGGCGATGGCTAGCAAAATCTAGTCCACCTAGAAGTCTGGAAATTTAGGTGTGGATAGTCCAATGTCTGGCCATGTGCACCTGAGCTTCAGAATTTTAATATTTTGATAATTACCCAAGATATTAATTAGATTCTCATTAACCATCGCTTCTAAAATGACATCTTTTAAATCAAAATGGCGAAAGAAACGAACCGGTGCATTGGATTTGCAAGCGGAAATGAACGAATTCGAAAATATTTTACTAATTAGCGAATTTTAAGAAAACTAATTAAGATATCCATTTGAAAATTTCTGAGCATATGTAAAAAAATATTCTGCATCTGACTATGTGATTTTTGAAAAATTCAGTTGGTAATTTTTTTTATTTATGTAAAAAACTGCCAAAAATCTGCCGGCGCCAGTGAAAACGATCCGAGAAAGTTTCAGACAAGGATCTGCTTTCATTAAAAACTGAACTACAAAGATATCTGTTTCTCTGTCCGATCCCTCCATTTATTTTGCGAAAATGAAAGGAAATAATTGCCAATTTTTACTAATGAACAAAAATTTAGGTAACTAATTAAGATATAGATTTGAAATTGAGGTTGGGAAGGGGTGTCATCTGCCGGCTATTTTAGCGTAGCGTCTTCGTTATGTCCTAATTATCAGAAAAATGTAATTCTTTTTTTAATGATCGCGTTAATGTAGGTGACGGTGGTTCTCTTGAACAAATTATTCATTATATTTTCGGGTATGGGGAGGGAGTGGGTTAACGCCTTTCTCTGAGATTGTAATTATCTCGGACCCGGGCAACGCCGGGCGGGTTAGCTAGTAATTAATATTAAAATGTTATCATGTTTATCAAAAAAGTTATTAATAAATTATATACATATTCTATCTATCTAACTTCTTGCTCGTAATCCATTGATAATGTTTTGATAAATTTGATACAATTTTATTTTAATATTAATTATTTATTATAGACTGCTTTGATCTGATTTCAATATCTGATTGAATATATTGCAATAGCCGCAATTGATGTTATATATTTCTTACTTTTAAAGTATTATTATAAAATGCCAAGGATGCAAAAGACAAAAGTATACATTATCATAACTAATAAAGCATGATAAATGATTAATATGCGTCGGAAGATAAATATATAACATCGATTGCGGCTATTTTAACGTATTCCTATCAATCTTATTCCATTTTGTGGCCGGCTTAATAAGCATGTTCATATGAGAAAAACTATGTAATCAGTATGTAAGATACGTCATTAGGTTTTCTATGAACGTAGAATAGGCCAGTGATATTGAATAAGTGACAGCGGAAATGCTTAATATTTTATCTGCTTGAGCAGTGTTATGATTTACTCACTAGATTGCGCCACTTGTATTATTTTTTTCTACGTATTTATATACCTGCGAAGTTTTGTTCGACAACACTGAATGTAACTTTCAGAGCGCAAATTAATTTTTCTGGTAACGATGAACTAGGAAGATTTCCTGCGTTTGTTTGCTTAACCCCTTAAGGGGCCGCTTCACTGAAACTCCCCGATCGCGAAATCCCATGTTAACCTATGGGAAAACTTAAACACGTGATTATTCATTACCTAAAATGATTAGTTAAAAACAGTTTTCGTAATCCTAAAGTAGACTTCTAATGCCGATGATGTGCGTTTTTAAAAACTGTCTCATTAAATTTTAAGTATTCTTAAGAAGATGATAAAATGTCATCAAGTGGGAATTTCAATGTTTATATATTTTTTTTAATATTTAAAATTTAGGGAAAGAATTTTTAAAAACGAATCTCGTCGACATCGGAATTAATGTCTACTTTCTGGTGGTGAAAACCTTATTTTGATTATTATATTTTAAGTAATGAGTAATCGAGCTTTTACGTTCTCTCATAGGTTAACATGGGATTTCGCGATCGGCGAGTTTCAGTGAAGCGGCCCCCTATGTAAAGTAGTTACCAAATTACTCCCCATTTTTTAATTTTTTTTTTTACTCTTGTAAGAGTCATGAATAGAAAATAGAAACAAAAACAGCAACGAATGGGTGCAAATAAACATACTTTTATTTACATTTAATGTAGATTTACATGTAACAAGTTTTTTAAATGTAACGGTTGCATTTGTTTACACTTAGACGGTTGTTGAAATTTCGGTGTTAATAAACTTTAGAACAATAAGTCATACTGAACAACTTAACATCTAGTTCTAATGTGTTGTTATGGTCAGTCAATGAGATGAAAAACTTTTCCCTGACAAATTTAGCTGCAAATGGTTAACGTCTCACCGTCAGATCTCATTCTATTCACAGTGGATCATTCTTTAGCAGATTCTAAATACAAAGGTGAAAAAAATTGCATAGGAATACTTTCCTTTCTTAAAAAAATAATTTTAGAAATTTTATAATTTATATTCTAGTAAAATTTTCCGGTGTGTATTGTTTTGTTAATTTGCTATGTAGTTTCTATTGCTTTTTGTAAAGCTTTAATGCAATATAATGCAAGAATCGACATTGAAAACTATAAAAACAACTTATATGTGCTTGCCTCTTTTTGATAATACTGCAACTAACTTAAAAGTATAAGCTTCAAATATTAACACTAGAACTACCGGGAATTTTACTGAAGTTTTATTAAAGTATTTTACAACATAATTTTTATTTAAAACTATTTAAATTACTTATTTCTGTGTCATATACATTTAACATCTTTTTCTGAAGAAATATCTGGTTCGAATAGAAATATATTTAATTGGTACCGCTTAAAATGACCGCTATGGCCGTTGTTCTAGTGTTAACGCTTTCAGAGGCATTTAATTGTACTTCTGTAACGTTGAATTAATACCAGAACTTTCGAAGAATTTTATTTGAAAATAAATTAATGTAATTTTATAATGCTGTTTATCAAAATTATAATAGTAAAATTTTGTTAAAAAATTGTGGTATCAAATCTTGATTAAAATTAATTCGTATAATTAATAGCCCACCGCCTTTTAGGGGATTAAACTCGTCATATTCCTTATATAAATAGCATACAAAATCAGGGACGGATATATCCGCCTTACACCACCAGCAAAAGAATTTGCAAGACGGATATATCCATCTTGAGCAGTTAAAAAGTTAAGATAATTGTTTTTTTATACAAAAAAAAAAAAAAAAATAAAATAAAATCTGTTTTTTGCTTAAAACATACCTCGATATCTCTATTATATTTTTACTTTTATTAAAGTTTTACAAAGATGCAAGAATTACAAGTTAATAAAAAGCGTTTAAAGTATCTATGCTCATTATTTATTTATTCCATGGTTTTTAATGCACGTCAGTCATCGGTGACTGACAGTGTAAAATGTGATACAAAACTAAAAAATTACATTGTTTTAAGTAATTCCTGAAAATTTATTTAAAATTTACTTAATTTTTATTTTTCACAGAATTGTATCATTAATGCATTTATTTCTTATCAAAAATTTTAAATGGATTTTATGGAAACACGGTAAACATAAAAACGTTGTCCTTTGCAATTCACGCATGTAATTCAATTCACTTTACATGTATCACAAACTGTTGCAACTTGTTTAGTCATTTTTCTGGCCATTGATGTACCAGATTGCATTGCATTTTCTCCATAGCATGATTTACAATATTTTCGCACTGAAGAGACTTCTCCAGGTCGTTTTTGGAGTTTTGGAATGGTTTTTCGGAAGTCGTTGCAATACTGCCAGGTGGAATGCCTTAAGAAATATATATTTTTAAATAGTGGTGCGAGTAGAATATAAAAATAGTCGCTAGTGGCAGCCCTGTCTTTAAACCCATTTGGGACTATGGGTGCATATATGCACCCTCAAAAAGAGCATACAGAATTTGTTTTCGGTACCAGTAAAAAATAAAAGTAATATTTGCTTTCTCTAATTAGAGCATTTTTGTGATACTTTAGGTAAAGGTAGCTTTTTTTAAAAAAAAGTGGTGTCAACCGAATAAAATTTGTGTAAAAGCCGCCGGTCCCGAAGGGGTTAAGCAGCAAGCGTGGCCTGACGGAGATTTCCTTAAAAATACGCGCAGCGCTCAACGTGTTAAATTGATTTTTCTGACTTTGTGATATTTTTAAAATTTCAATATGTTTGAAATCCTAATACTTTAGTGCACTCTTATCTATTGACTTATTATTATTACCATAGATACTGAAATATAGCTATGATGGAAATTCAGCAAAACACAACATAGCAGTGCCACCTGTTGGGCGATATTCACAAAAACCTATTAAATCAATTCATGTCAAGGTTTATAAGGATACGCAGTTTTATGAATTTCCATACATTAGTTCCTGAGACATAACTATCACGGAAATAGCAAAAGACGCAGTATAGCAGCGCCACCTGCTGTGCGATATACAGCCAGACCAAATCAGTACCTGTTCATGTCAAGGTTTAACAGAATGTAACTTTTTATTAAATTCCGTGTATTAATTAATCAGATAGAGCGGCCACAAAAATTGTTCCACACATAAACTTACCGACTTACATTATATATTATATATATATATATATATATATATATATATGTATGTATGTATAAAATACAGAAATCTAGCAAATTTCTTAGAGCTATTATTTAAAATTTTTCATTACTTTTGTATTAAAAATCATCAGAAAACTAGTTAAAAAAGTAATTAAAACTTAGTTTTTATCTTCTCAAGTTTTACATAAAAAAAAAAAAAAAACATTTAAACATAAACCAAATTATATCTCTTTTCAATCGCACATAACTAAAAATATACATTTAATATTTTCTAATAATAGTAAACTGCCACTGGTGATTTTTTATTGGTGAATATAAAAAAAAAACTGCGTATATGGCAAAATAAATGAAATTTGTAATTGTCGCATGCAAATATTCAATCAAGTATTCAGTAGCGACAAAGTAAACATATATATATAGACAAAGTTACAGACATTAGTCAAATTGTGTTCAGGATATTCCAAACTATGTAAATCCACCCAAAATAAGGAAGTCAAAAATTGTCGCGATTTTAATACATCTTCTTATGTATACCAGAATAAAGTAAAAATAAGGAAAAGTAAACGTATGGTGTATAAATTCGGTGGAAATTAGGGTGTAAATTTCCATCAGCAAAGCGAAGGATAATAAACTAAACATAAGTGTGTGGTAATGTGATGTTTGTTGATACAAAGTCTAGAATGTTTTCATAAATAAAGAAAATGCAAATATTGCGAAAAAGATTGGTACAGAAGTCATTCGAAAAACAATTAACCCTTTCAGTCTAATAAAAACAGAAAAAACTAGTCAGATGTGCCAATCCCAAAACTTTCTTCTATCTCACACAGGTTTCGCATACACTAAAAAGAATCAGCACCAATTTATATCAAGGTCGAACTCAAACTCAAGTTTTATTAAATTCCGTGCATTAGTTCTTGAGGTATGACTATCGCTAAAATCGTGTAAATCCTGCAAAATGCTGCATAGCAGTGTCACCTGCTGGGCGATTTTTACCAAAAACTAATCAGCACCAATTTATATCAGATATTAACTGAATATAAAGTTTTATTAAATTCCGAGCATTAGTACTGGAAATAGAGCTATTGCGGAAATCGCAAAAAATGCTGCATAGCAGCGCCACCTGCTGGGCGATTTTTACCAAAAACTAATCAGCACCAATTTATATCAGAGACTAACTAAATATAAAGTTTCATTAAATTCCGAGCAATAGTTCTTGCGATAGAGCGTCCACAAAATTTTTGTCCTATACAGACAGACAGAGTCACAGACAGACATTTTCTAAAAACAGTCAAATCGTGTTCAGGACCTTCTAAAACGTATAAATCCGTCAAAAACCGGAAGTCGAAAATTTTTACGAATCCAATACTTTCTTCTTGTAAAGATAGAAGAATGTAAAAAGTGAAAAACAACTCATTAATTTACATGCAATTTACTCAATAATAGTAGTTTGACTTGTTGCCAAACTAGCGTTTTGTTGTTTAATCGTATAAATAAAGAATTATTTGTGACCTTGCATTTATTTAACATACCATTTAAATTATCATTTCTGTAAAAGAAGCAGTAACACAATGCATAATAAACATTAGAAGTAAGAATTTAAATTTTCTGTTGCAGAAATATGTTTAGATAGTTTGATTTATATAGGTTTTTGAAAGTTTAGTAAAATGAGAATTTATGATTAAAAATATAAATATTCAAATTCTATTTACTTTAGCATAGTAATTTTTTTTTATTTTGAAATCGTGTCAACTGTCCGACGGGATTTATTTGTTGGTAAATTTAGTTTCCTATTTCTTTTTTTGAATCCGTTCAGACCACAAAACAATTAACGGAAGTTTTATCACTTAAAAATGGAAAATAATTCAATCCAGGGTTGCCGGTTTGGACGCCTTTGTTATCCAGAAGTTCCGAATTCATACGAGAAATTTCGAATAGTAATTTTTGCTTTATTTAATGACAGACGTTTCGTGATACCTTAAAGTAAAATTTCTTTTTTCGAAATTTTCGATGTGAAATCAGAATTTCTGAATTTAAAAATAATAATAATAATAATAATAATAATAATAATAATAATACGAAATTTTTTTTTCTGTGTTAAAATTTCCTGTTAAAGTTAATAAAAAAGTTATTAAAAAAATAGATATTCCATTCTTTATTTTTTATTTTCATTTTATTTTGTACTCTTTAGTTTCTAAATTATTTCATTGCTGTAGTTACACTGCCAGTTGACCTGTTTTAGCGAGCGTGGTTTGGCGCGTAATGATGCTGTAACTCGTATACGTTGTAACCATAATGGATATTTGGCTATTTACCTCCTGCGCCCGGCTAACGAAAAAAATGCCTTAATATTAATTTATTAATTTATAATTAAGTTTTAAAAATATTAAAATGCTGTATTGTCATCCGAAACACATATCTGTACATTTGTACATCGGAAACAAACATGTGTACATTATAGTATATCAGGAAAAGAGTCAGAAATCGATTACAAAATTCCACCTTTACACTCATGAATTATGTTAAGTTAAACAGAAGAATGTAAAAAATAATATCAATACATTATTATATTAAGTTACTTAACATGGTAATGTATTGGTACCAGGGTACCAGATACCATAAGTGTTCTTACATGGTAACAGTAACCCAGAGTGCAGGGTAACATATATATGGGTACCAGGTACCATAATGTATTAGTACCAAAGTACCAGGTACCATAATAAGTGTTTAATTTGCACCGGAGCTCATCGGAGCTCAGCTCCGGTACTTCTTTGATTTTATTGAATATTAAACTATCGGTCAGAATTCACCGGAGCTCATAAATGCTGCACTCCGGAGCCCACCGGAACAGCGCTGTGTGTTGTGTTTTGCTACTTGATACAAAGAAATCCTTGGCGAGTAGGATTTTCTGAAAATTCCCCATTCCTGATCTTAATATTTTTGATCTGTTCATTTATTAGATTTTATTATGTCTAATATAGATATAGTCAAAATATGCTAAAAAATTTCTTTTGCTAAAGACAAAAATTGCTTTAATTTTTGCAAATAATGTTTGAATTATAAATATCTAGATGTTAGGGAGCCGGGGTACACTACTGTAGCTGTTATTGAAGAATGTTAGAGTTCCGGTACTTTTTTGTTAGAAATTAAGCCCTGACCATAATGTATTAGTATCAACGTATTGGTACGATTGGTACCAGCCTGGCCTGGCCTGGCACAAAATGACTTTTCATACTCCCAGGTAAGTAATGAAGATAACATGTCATAATATATTTCAAAAGCATTTTTCTCCAAGCGAACTGTTCTTTGTCTATATACATCTTTAAATTACTTCATAAATTTTATTTTTTGTAATTCTCAATAATATCTAAGGGATAATCTTGACTCATATTTCTGTTCATGCGTTTTGGAATGTTGGCTTATGAAGAACCTCAAATTAGCATTAAATATATTAACATGTTATTATTTTTTTTTTATTGAAGATTCAGTTTCATATCATTTCAAAGTTTATTTATTGATTTATTTTAAATAACTGTCTAATTTTTTTTAAAAGAATGCTGATCTTTTATAATAAAGTCCTTATAAGTGAGAAAATAAAAAAAAAGGAGAAAATATTTTAAAAATTGGAATGCATAATTTTTATTTTTTTTAAACTTACTAGCTTATCCGACTGGCGTTGCCTGGAAATCAGCTACTTTCTTTTGCGGTTTCGATAAAAATAGTCATTTTCGGCGCACATTCTGTTCTAAACAAACCTCTTTCCCAACGAAACTCCGGCACTCGTCCCCGCTGCCTACTGAATTGTATAGCAGGCGTGCTACGCATGCACTGCAATATTAATTAGTTTCAATTTCCATCGCTAGGGGGCGCAAAATCCTCTTATTTAGTTATCTATATCCTAATTAGTTCATGTTAAGTTGCATGAACCAATTCCCGCGTTGAAGAAGATTCCAAACATTTTTTAGAACACTTTGGTCGAAATATGAAAATGCAAAAGGTCGATCACTTTCAACCACCCTATCTCCCACACCTCTACATTTACCGGCATGCAACCACCATAGTGCACGATGGGAGATTCGAGGCTACTACCGCACACAAACATCAGAGTGGTCTGTGTTGGGTAGTTGTGGCTGCAAAATGAAATGGAGGGACACACATGTCTATTTATATATATATGTCTATATATAGATTAATAACTAAGGCCCTATAAATTATGCGACGGTCATTTCAGTAATTCCTATCAGAAATATTCCCTTTATTTAATGACAGAAATTATGAGATTAAATGAGACAAAAACTACTATTCGATAAAAGTGGTGAAAGTTCCGCATAAGTTATAGAACTCTATTAATAAATTAAAAAAAATTTCATTATCAATAAATTATTTTGTTTTTATCCATTATTAATGAATTCATGGTACCGAATAGTTCTTTGAAGACTTTTTTGTTTAAATAATATAAATAAAAAATAATAACTTTTAAATTATGCGCCACCTTACACCAGGGGTTCCCAAACTATTTTGACTATCGACACCTTCAAGAATTTATCAACTTTTATAGACCACCACTAACTATTTCCTAACCAAAAGAGTAAAAAAAAAAATGCTTAAGCAATTTTTAGTTTTTTTATAACTAATTTTACCTATGTGTAGTTAGTACATTTATATATAAACAGCTGTACTGTAATTTTATTAAGTTACTATATAATTGTTTACCATTTTTACACTTTTTTATTTAATTTAACTTTTCTCGTGCATGTAGAGACGGAATTTTGTAATAGATTTTTCACTTACTTCCTGATAGACTAGAATTATAAAAATTATGTACACACGTGTGTCTGAGACGACAATACAACATTTTAATATTTTTATAACTTAATTACAATTTTGAGAATAAAACCCATAAAATACTTCCCGTTGACCTATAACCTTGAAATTTGAAGTCCGGCAGGTCAATGGTCTTAAAAAAACAAATTGTCACGTAATAAATCGACACAGAATTATAAATTAATTATTTTAGGATTTTTTCCTTTTCATGTGCTATAAGGCCTTATTCCTTCGGGTTCAAATTTCAAGATTTTAGGTTCATTATACCCATTTAACACTGACAGAAGCACATTACTTGCCAACCTGCAACTATTCTTCCGTAAAAATCCGGTTAATTTAAATCACGTCGAACGTCTTTTGTATCAGAATATTTATTATTACCTAAACATGCACATGGACATGGACAATGAAACAAAAAAAGACCCTCCTGGATTACCTAGTTGCGGTCCAACTTAAACATCCAGTTGAACGGTAAATGACTTGCAGAGGCAATAGGGAGCCATAGAAAAAAAATCGTTTAACTGAAGTAAAAACTACGTAAAGATAAAAAACGTTTAAAAATGGATAAAAAGTAGAAAAAAAGGTGTACTAAATATCTTAAATAGTTTAACAATTAAAAAATAAAAGAAGAGGATAAATAAAAAAGTAAATTCCATTATTTCCAAAAGGACAGACGAAATACTACCGAGAATCGAACCCATCTCATAAAACAAAGACTCTTTACAGAGACTATACATTTAAATATAAAAATGCTACTGGATAAAAATGCTACTAGAGCAATCTAAGTAAATGTTTTTTCTTTTTTTTTTTAATTAAATTATAAACAAGGTCAGAACAGACAAAGAAAAGTTAAGTTTAAATGAAGAGAGAGAAAAACCCAGTCTTCATCATCAATTAACATAGCATCTCTAGGGCGTTTTCGATTAGCAGGGTCGGAGACCTCATAGTCTGGCAACTCTGCGACGATTTCATTAGGAATATTATAAACAGTTTTATAGAAGTTTTTTAATAGTTGACTGATACGTTTTTTGAGGGAAGTGGTACACAGATCTCTACGAATAGTAGTATTCATGCAGTAAGGATGACTGTCCTTATGATACGGAGATTTTTGTTATGCGCTCTATAGAAGTAATTCATATTAGTTTTGTTTGCAAAGTCCCAGATTGGACAAGCATAAGTAAGAATAGAGCGAATATATGCATTATAGAGAAGTACTTTATTTTAATGGAAAGTGTTACTTTTGAGTTGGAACTTGGAATTTGGAACGAGTTTATTATTCAAATTCAAAATCCCTAGAGCCATACTCTTCGGTCCATTTAATGAAATTAAATATATAATTAAACTTTAAATAAGTTTTCTGGTTTGAAATGTATTTGACGGGAGTTATTAATTCCGATTTCTGCTTTAAGATTAATGGAAGGTTGTCTGGTATGGAAGCGTGTTCAACAGCTATTGTACACTGTTAAAAATTTGCAGAAAACTGCCCGGTCATTTGACCGTTTTTATAGAAAAGGTTACATAACCATAATTCTATACGGTTACATAACCATAATAACTCTATTCCGAACATATTATTGCCCATATTATGGTCAGAAAACAGTTAAATTACGGCTATGTAACCGTTTTCTATAAAAACGGTCGAATGACTGCACAGTTTATTGCAAATTTTTAACAGTGTATGGAATAAAACTTTACTAAATACGTGAGGAGTTATAAATAGGGTAAAATTAGTTAATTAATGAACAATGGATGATTTTGTTTAATTCCTATTTAGTAAGAAAGTCTGGCCAAATTATTCTGAAAGGCAAATCCGTGATGATCTTCAACTTTCAGAGATTTTTTTACTTCAAAGACAAATTTCTTGAAGGCATCTTCTAATCTTAGATTAGTTTAAGGTTAACACGTTTTCACCCCTACATAAGGAAAAAAGAGGCTTTAAAAACCAAAGCTTGAAGATCTACGATTGAAAGAAAAAAAGAATAACGTTTCTAATGATGGAAAATTATTGCCTCCTTGACTCATTATCTCCTTGTATTGTAACCCGAGTCAAGGCGATACGGGAAAAATAACTTAACATTGGGTAAATGAAGTTTTCAAAATTAGATTTCAATAAAAAAATAAACGATAATGATAGTTTATTACTTTCTTCGCGTAGTATTTCTATGAAGTAATACCTCAGAAAATTAAAATTAATTTAATTCATTTTAAAATTATTGTGAATTTATTTTATTCAGATATGTACCTAGCTTGTAACAGTGCCTGATTACCGCGAAAGCAAGTTTCAACTACTTTTTTAAAAATAATGTTTAAAAAAAAGTGGCGGAAATTTGTCTAGGCGGTAATGAGGCCCTGGGTAAAGGTAATTCTAATAAATAGTGAATATTTCAAAAGTTAAGTCTTAATTTAAAATCAAATTCGTGATACTGATAGTTTACTGCTTTTCTTTAAGTAGTATTTCTATGAAATACGACTTCAGAAAATTAAAATAAATTTTACTCATTCTAAAATTATTATGCATTTATTTTATTGAAATAAGTAAAGCGTGTTGTAGCGCCTGATTACCGCCTAGGAAAATTTACACCACTTTTTTTTAAAAATAATGTTTAAAAAAAAGTGGTGGAAATTTGCTTAGGTGGTAAAGAGGCCCTGGGTAATTTCGAATAAATAGTGAACATTTCAAAATTATGTCACAATTTAAAATTGAATTCATGATACTGATAGTTTACTGCTTTTCTTTGAGTAGTATTTTTACGAAATAAGAATTCATGAAAATTATTGATTCTAAAATGCTTGCCACTGAGATACGCAAAGTAAAACCTCTTAATAATGGACACCTCGGAAACGCGGAATTAGTCCGCTATTCAGAAGTAAAAATGTACAAATATATAGGTGTTGAAGATCGAAAAAATTGTCCGCAATTTGGGAGTGTTCGTTATAGAGGTTTTACTGTAACGTGTATTTAATTCAGAAAGGTCGTGTAGTGAAAGTCTGAAAAATACAATGACCAATTAGAACAATCAGAAATTATAAAATATTGTATTAAATCAAATAAAAAAGCTTTTGTTTAAAGAAAAATTTACTATGCTAATTCAATTAAACAAAACGAAACTAAAGCTACAGCATTAAACATAATCTGGATCGAGATAAACAAAAATTGCTCTAAATTATGGATAAGGAAATTAGTTTTTACTTTTGCATTTTATAAGAAGGCCTCATTAAATCATTCCAGAAGGCAAAACCGTGATAGTTTTCAACTTATATGACATTTTTATTAGACAATTTTTCTAAAATTAACTGTTAATTTTACATTAGTTTAAGGTTAACACGTTTTCACTATTTAAGTTAAGGACAAAGTGATATTTTAAATTAAAACTGGAAGATCTACTGAGCTGAAAAATATTTGAAAACGCTTCTAATGATGGAAAATCATTGTCTCCTTGACTCCTTATCTCCTCGTATTGTAATCCGAGTCAAGGTGATACGGAGAACGCAGCTTGATACTAGAAAATATAGTTTTCAAAATTTGAATTAAAATTAAAAATTAAATTTTCGATATTAAAAGTTTGCTGCTTTTCTTTGAATAGTTTGTCTACTAAATAATAGTTAATGAAATGGTTAATGATTCTAAATGTTTGTTACTCAGATAACTACAGTCATATAGTAATTCGGATAAATTAAGTAAAACATTTCAAAAGAAATTTTCAATTAAATTAAAAATAAAATTGACAATATTGATAGTTGACTGCTTTTTTTAAGAAAAATATTACATTTACAAAATAATAGTCAGGAAGCAAAATTAATTTTATTGATTCTAAAACGCTTGCTATTGGAATAAGTATTCTCATTTAGGTAATTCAGAAAGGCGAAGTAACTGTATTAATAACTGCATTAAATCGCATAAAAATGCGTTTGTTAAAAAAAAAAATATACTATGCATATTACGTATTCAATTAAACAAAACGAAATATAAGCTGAAACATTAAACATCATCTGTGTTTAGGTGGCTCAAAATGCTTTAAATTTTCACAAAAAAGTATAATTTTTTTTTTCATTTTGAAGAAAGAGCTTAATAAAATATTCCAGAAGACAAAATCAAGATAGTTTTCAATTATATGGCATTGTTATACAGGGTGGCCATAATTAAACTGCAAGTGTTCAAGGAGTGCAGGAGAGAAAACTACCGGGTATATTCCAGTGAAATTTGGTATCTACACGTTTCAGAACATGCACAAGTCAAATATGCAAAAAAAAAAATCGCCATTTTCACCCGATAGATGGCGTTATACCGTATTTAACCCATATACAACCTCCAAAATCGATAGACAGAGCATAATGACAATCTAAGAGGCATATAAACAATATAAAATATCATTTACAGTCTATCAAAATTCCATACAATTCTCTTCAGTAATTAAATTTTTACAGTATCATGTAATAAAAATTAGTTTGTTGCACTCTTTGCAGGTTTACGGGACGTCGCCCTCTTGTGCCTGGAATAACGCCCAATTCTCCTGATTCTTCAAATTCTAAAATCATATTTTTCAATCCATTGACACTCATTGGACCTCTTTTTAATCGTTTCATAAGCCGGTATTCTTTCAGAGTAGCTGAATAATTGCTACCATTCTGATAGAATACTCAATGTATTGATGTTTTTATACTGTTCGATGGGCTTAAAATTTGCATATATGCCGTCGATAAGCATTGAAACACGGTATAGCGCCATCTATCGGGTGAAAATGGCGATATTTTTTTTGCATATTTGACTTGCGCATGTTCTGAAACGTGTAGATACCAAATTTCACTGGAATATTCCCAGTAGTTTTCTCTCCAGCACCCCTTGAACACTTGCAGTTTAATTATGGCCACCCTGTAAATGTGTTCAGCCCATTTCCTTTTTAACCGTTTAATTCTCTCGAATTTGTCAAAAACTTTAGTCTGACTTCTTATCTTTTTCTATCTCTTCTAGTACTGCCTAGCATATCTTTCCACTACTATATTGTTTCCAATCTTTGTACCATCCGTTTTGTTAGAGACGATGTTTCCGATATCTATGTATGTATGTGTGTGTGTGTGCAATATTATTTTATGTTATACAAATTTTTCCTTATGATAAGAAAAATACACCAAGAGTGGAATGACAATCTTTTCAAATTTTATTTTAAATCAAATAGTGACCTTGAAATGAAAAATAACGGGATTAAAATTCCAATTTATAACAAAAAAAAAGGTCATATCATTTTACGAATAATAGAATTCATTTATAAACTTGATTCTAACATATTTCAAAAACATCAAAAAAGCAAAAATACAAACAAATGAAATTAAAACCATTTCTTTAACAAATAGATAGGATTGTTTCTTTAGTTAATTTTTTTTCAAATGTTTATCAATGCTAAATCTTTTAATGAATTTGAATTACGAAGTACTAAATATTTGTATAAAAAATTGGCCAAATAGAAGCTTTTTCATAAAGTGTAATGACAGACATAATTAACCAAATAATAAATTGCAATTTAACAAAAATCTAAATTGAAAGATCACTCAAATCACATAAAATCAAAATAACACTGAAAATAAAGACAAAGTGCATACATACATTCCAGTAATTTATTAATTAAAACCCCCAAGTAAAAATTCATTTTTCTGATGTCATTATTTAACAGTTAGAAAATGATGCTCTTACATTTTATTAGCACTTATGTCATCTTTCTTTTTTTTCGGAGTTAAGTGTTTTAAAATGACCAGTTAATGCATCTAGTTAACGGACTAGTGTTGACAGGTATCCCGATTTACGCGAAATGTTCCAAGATCTGTCCCACGGAGCGTCCCGCCTAAAGTTCCGATTTTTCCTTGATGTACAAATTCTTTTAAATTTCTTTCAGTATCATGCTATTTTTTAGTCAGCATCGAATGGAACTTTTCCAGTAAACCTGTAAAAACAGAACCTTTCTATAACGGAAAATGTTTACGGTCCTGCCGAAAGAAATCTTCCTGCTCACACGGAAACATCTATAAAACAGAATATATTTCCGGTCACAAGCGATTTTGTTTTTACAAGTTTTACTGTACTTTGTTCAGTAAATCCTACGTAAATGGAACCTGTCTAGAACGGAATTCAGTCTTAAACGTAAAAAAAAATCATGATCCTTATGGAAGGAATACCGTACAGTTGCAACAGCTCAGTCGAAAACGTCTTCCATACTGAATTTTGTTTCGGTCCCTAGCAATTCCGTTTTCACTAATTTTACTATCTGAAATTATTGTGTTCATAAAATACAGTAAAACATATTAAGACGGAAAGTGAGCAGAAAAAGATTCCGTTTTAGACAGGTTTTTGTCTTAGCATGTAAATTTGTATGGTGCTCTTTCCGTCGGGATCATGGATTTTTTACGTTCCAGACAGAATTCCGTTATAGACAGGTTCCGTTTTTATAGGATTTACTGTATTTTTATGTCCCGATTTAGAAGCCACTGTCCCGCTATTTTGTGATATTGGACCTAGCAACACTATTACTGTTACAATACACTGTTACAACTATTACACTATTACAACTATTACACTATTACACAACACTATTACAGCACTAATACCTAACAACACTGTTCTGCCGTGATGTTTTACAGGGTTTTTCATAATGAACTTACCAACATATAAACAAAATATTAAAATTCACTAGCTCATTAATTATAATAAATTATAACGTCGAAGTAATTGATATGTTAATGATGTAGTTCTACATTTTGTATGTAATATTGTGGCAGGCCCTTCGGGCCCGTCAGCTAGAAAATAGCCATGACACAAAAGTTGAGCAATAACAAAAATTTATTAAAAGCAACAAGTAAAGATGGATGGCAGTGGAGCGGACAATTTAAAATTAATGATGATTGAAATGTGCTTGAAGCATTAAAAATTGAGAAGGAAAAAGCTATCCACAAAAAATTCATTAAATTCTAATGCTAGTTCAAAACAAACTTCTTCACTTCAGCTTCTTATAGAAGTATCACTACAAACGTCACTAAATAATGCAATAGTAACTTAAAACACTGCAATAGCACTATTAAGGGAACCCCGTGGATTCCAAAATTATTTTTTTTAACTATTGAACACTTTACGACGCTGGCGAGTACTTAGCCGTGAAATCTATTAAAACAGCTCACTGGAAAACTTTACAGCACCTAGAAGGCTCGATGATGCTCGAATCTATTCTCAGTTATCACTCAGTGCAGGATGCGACAAAAGCCACTGAATCTAACACCTACCGCCATATTTACACCAGCTAGACGACCACAGATACCTAATTATCATATCGTTTTACAAAATAAGCGGGAAAATCAGATTCCTGCAGATTTAGATACACTTTGGGAAATTAAAAAATGATAGAATACATAATGTCACACCAAAGCGCTGCAATAGCACTATGAAGGAAACACCGTGGATTCCAGTATTCTTTTTTTTTTTTTAAATATCAAACACGGTACCACTCTGGTGATCTCTCAGCAGAGGAATCTATTCAAACAGCTTACTAAAAATCTTCACAGAACGTGGAAGGCTCGACGATGCTCGAACCTATTTTCAATTACCACTCAGTGCAGGATGCGATAAAATCAACTGAATCTAACTCCTACCGCCGATTTTACACCAGCTAGACAACCACAGATATCTAATTATCATATCATTTCACAAAATAACCGGGAAAATCAGATTCCCGGAGATTCAGACACTGTGAAATTTAAAGAAATGACAGAAATATGGAATTTTGTAATCGATTTCTCGCTTATTTCGTGATCTGATAGAATTATAAATATTATATGCACAGGTGTATTTCTAATGCACAATACAACATTTTAATATTTTTAGAACTTAATAATAAAGTAACAAATTAATAAATTAATTTTAAGGCGTTTTCCGTTAGCCAGCCGCTGATGATTAAGCGCCAAATAATGTTTATGGTTACAATTGTTTACGAATTACAAAAACAATGGAGTTAATGTTGCGCCAAAATATTCCAACTAGCTGTGAAACTGCAACAACAAAATATGTTAAACCGAAAAATGTAGAAAATATAAATAACAAATAAAGATTGTAATAAGTTTTACAAATGCTCTTTTATCAATTAATAATTGACTATTAATTAAATTATGATTATACGTTGAAAAATCCATTTAGAAATCCTGAATAGATAGTTTAAATAAACAATTTTTTTTCTCTTTCCTGATGCCATATCTTAAAAAAGAAACAGAGCAAAAATTATGATTTTTCTAATAAATCCACTAGTTCGTTCTTTCTATCAGGTGTAAATCAAAGCAGCAAAGCTCAATTATCTGGGCTCACGATTAGTTTTTATGGTTACAACTTTTTACCAGTTACAAAAACAATGTTATTAATTATGCGCCAAAATATGCCAAATGGCTCAGAAACTGCAACAAGGATATATTTTAAATACAAAAAGTAGAAAATGTAAATAATTAATACAGAGCGTAATCATTTTTTTTAAAATGCACTTTTGTTGAAGTAAAAAAAAGTAATAGTAACTCATGAGAATCTTCCATAATCTTGATACGGATAAATCTAAAAAATCTATTACGTTGATGCAAAACTTAGTAGCGTTTATTTTTTAAATGAGATAAATGGCATACAGAAATTACATAAAATACATAAAATTTCCTGTACAATCCAAGAGTGCCACATTATCGACAGGTTTGCTTTTATCACCACGTTTGTTTGGCGATTCAAAGTAATAAGTAACTCTGTTAATCAGAGAAAATACTTACAAAGGTTTAAAAGAAATGGCAGAGGTTTAAATACTTATATTTAAGACAAAGTTAGAAAATCTCAGAAATTTTATTTGCCCCTGAAGGTAATTTATCTTAAAAATCTAAAATGACCGCTGCTGAAGGTTAAGCGTCAGTCCTAAGAAATTGAAAAACGTGCTGAAACTTTACAATTATAGATTTCCTTTGACAATAAAAATTTCTTTACACGTAGAAGAAAACCCATGATGTCCTAAGTTTAAGAATTGTTTGATTATTTCTGTGAAAACCTTGCATTCTTCCGGCAACACTGTTATATAAAGATCTTAATTTACTAATTAAATGTGGAAATAGATTGCAGGATTTGCTATGTAACTTACATTTTATTTCATGAGATTATAACTTTTCGATGTTTTAGCGAAATTTCTGAAAGTTATTTCATTGTCGGCTCTTATTAATTTTTCTACAGAAGGTTTTTTTATTAAAAAGGTTTTAGATAGTTACACTGGATTCCTGCATCGGGTCGTATAACCCAATTTGGAACAGATGTGTCATTACGTACTGGGGTTGGCACGATTTTTATTTTTGCGCCTTTTTGGCGAGAAAAGACCGTTTTTAAATATATGTTGACCTAGACTTCGAAAACCGCATGTTAGTTTTATTTTATTATGAAACAATTTATTTTATTTTAATACACATACAATTTGATTATAAAAGACACGTAATTTATTATAAAGCACACACAATTTTATTATAAATCACACACATTTATTTTGTTATAAAACACACGCATTTATTTTATTATATCACACACAATTTTTATTATAAACACACGCAATGTTAATTTATTATAAAACATACACAATGTTAATTTATTATATAACACACACATTATCAAACATTCAACTGACTTATCTATTAACTCCAATACCTCAGCTTTTTATTATAAACACACACAATGTTAATTTATTATAAAACACACACAATGTTAATTTATTATATAATACACACATTGTCAAAAATTCAACTGACTAAGCTATTAAATCCAATACCTCAGCTTTTTATTATAAAAACACACAATGTTAATTTATTATAAAACACACATAATGTTAATTTATTATAAAGCACGCACACTGTCAAAAATTCAACTGACTCAGCTATTAAATCCAATACCACAGCTTTTTATTAATACTTTGATTAATATCTACTATCTCCTCTACCGGCCAAATCACGGGTTGTCACGTCAAGCAAAAGATCGCCATTTTGGTGCCAAAAAATACGACCCGGTGCATCGGCGACATCTGTATTCTCGATTTTATCCGAACCCGCCGTTTTTGATGGGTCTGGTTAGTTTTTTTTCTGGGGTTCGAGTTTGGGTCGGGTTGACTTCAATTGTTCTGGGTTCGGATCTGCTTGGGTTGAGATTTAATTCTTGCGGATCAGGATCGGGTCGATTCCGATTTGGAATTTGACTCTTGACTATGTTTCGGGTTAACCAGATTTTTTAAAAAAAATCGAGAATATTTTTTCAGATGAAAAAACTAAATATTTTGAACATTAATGGGTATATATCAGAGATGAAACGTGTTCAGCCCAAACCCAAGTCTGAGCATGGTCCCGACACGGGCTTAGGCTTAATTTTCATAAAAGTTTTCGGGCTCGGGCCCAAAGTTTTTATTTTACTTTTTTCCAAATTTAAAAAAAAGGAAAAAAATTGTTATTTCAGAAACAAGAATGTAGTCTAAGTTAATTAGTTTAATTTTTTTTTTATAAATCGGTTTGAAAGGGAATTGAATTGTTGTTGATCGGATATAAGGAGAAATATTCTGATTCTGAAGTCTTCAAGTGGGCAGTTTTAATAGCATAAATAAGTCGTGGAATATCCTTTGTCTATTTTCGCTTTCTTTTCGAAGACCTTTTCCAGAAAATGCATAACATTTTTAAAAACCCGATTTCATAAGTTACCAACAATATCCGGAAAATATCCGAATTCTTTTGTGCAGCCCTATATAGGATCTATAGGTTTTTATATACACTACATAGAATGCTAAATTTTAATTCAATTAGGAAATGCACAGCACGGTTTAAAATTAATCTTTTGGAATTTCCGTCAATAAACGGAAATGGACTCGAGATCCTTTGTGCTTCCCTGTATATAATCTATAGAGTTTATACACACCAAATAATAGGCAGATAATTATTTAAATTTTAAAACGCGTTCCGCCAATGAAAACGCACTTCCAGCAATTATTGTTAACAGAAAGTACTTTAATCGAATTTTTCTGTGTGTCCCTGTAAATGAACGATGAATGCTATGCACACTGTATTCTATAGTAAGCTTCTTGCAATGGATCTCAGCGATTTAATTTCAATATGTTTGAAACACATAGTTAGCCATTATTGAAATTAACTGCAAACGATTTTCCCACTTAGACCGTAATGTAACGAGATTTTTTGAGTGTCCCTGTAAAGGAACTGTAAGAGCTATATGGTAAAGATACCATATATATTCCTTTCAAAAAATTAAAGCAATCTATATTTTATGTATTTTATCAAATATATTTTCCCCTTTCTGCATAATCGTAATTCATATACATTCCCGGCTGTTAAAAAGCGCACCCTTTTTATCTTTCTCTTTCAACGAAAGACTTTTAGTCAAAATCATGCATATTGTTTTTAAATTATCATTAACGTACTTATTCGGTCTCCCACATATCAAAAGAAATGAAATTATACAAGGCATAAAATGTTTCCTTTCTCATGGTCAGTTGTGGCTTGCATATTGAATCCAGATGTCTATAGCATTTCTATGGCGCCTTTGAGGCATTTCTCGAAAGCCCTGTTCCCAAAACAATAATTAACGGTAAAATTCTTAATCTCTCTTTTTAGCCAAAGTGCAATCTTCGCCAAAAGATTTTTCCCTTCCAATGACGTCAATTATGAAGTTGATATGTGTATAAGTAACGGTTACATTTCCCACGAAAAAAAATGCGATTCTCTTGGCTTGAAATGTATCTCGCTTGGCGTGTTTTTCCTTGCGCCCACTTTCATATCGGATAGTAACACTTGCCCTCTGATCTTCATCTCATAAACATCTAAAAATGTCTTGGCCCCTTTGGCCACCCTTTGGTTTTATAACGAAAAATCACCTTGCTGTTCTTAAAACTCTTTGGATTACGTGAACTTGATCGGACCCGTTCAACAGCATTTCTGGATTATTCTTTGGATTATGTTTGTGTTCTTCACCCCTGACTTTAAATTTAAAATGTCACCTCACCAATATTCATCAGATCCATTTAAAAATCTGAAACTTTGATTGATATAAATCTCACAATTGTGGAAGATAGTGAATTGTGACATGTTTCTCCAATTAAAGACTATTAACTCTAATGATGTGATTTTCGTCTTCTTTGCTTCATCATACAAAATAAAAGGAAAAACTACACTCCGGTTCCGTACTTCAGTACCCAGGAAACGCATTCTGCGGTTTGCTAAAACAACCAAGTGCCACTATACCTTCTTGTTTTAACAAATTGTTTTTCTCCGTAAAGAAAATCCTTCAAGTTCTTTTTTTTTAAAAGGATTCGCCAACTTTGACAACATTTTCTCAATAATCAACCCCCTGAACTTACCTTCCCACGATAAATTCTTCTATATGCATAAATAACCAACGATAAACTCTTTCATATGCATTGGTGCCGGACTTTTGAACTGGATGTGATCGTTTTCGCACGACAATTTCTAAAGGGTGTGTCATTGGGGCCACGAAACGAAAAAAAAAAAATTCCTATTAATTTGCAACTTTTCTGACTATTTTTTTTCATTCTGAAAATGCTTGTGTTGGAGGCTGCTTGTGATTGTTCTTTTACTCATCATCAAAAGTTACTAAACTTAACCATTTTCCGTGAGATATGCAAATGTGGATCATATAACTAAAGATATCCGAGCTCTTAGGATGAGAAACCTTTTTTTTCCTGAATCATTTATTCCATAAGGTGTACGCAAAGTACTATTGTGAAATATATTCATCGTATAAGACGTGCATTTTTGCGCTTTTTTTCTTCGGCAGTTCGAGAACCTGCAATCTAGGCCTTTCAACAAGTGCTTTTGAACATGTGGTTTTCTTCAATGAGTGATTTTTCATTCATAAAATCTGCGCCCGCATCTACATTGAATATCCTATTTTATCGTGAACTTCTACTATGTTCTTTTTATTTATTCTTTCCACAATCATCGAAAAACTTTTTCAAATTGCCGTGTAACTGTGAACTAAAAGAATACTGAATAATTCGATTCCCAATTACGCTGTGCTAGCTAGAATTATCATTATCTGGGAAGAACTTTGGTCTTCGACGCTTATTCATTCATCAAATGATTTCATGTGTTCCAAATACTACTTAACCACAATATATTTTTCATCGTAGTTTTTCTTATTGTTTCTGACTCAAAGAAAGAATACTAAAAGTGATTTGAGAATACGCGGTAATGAAAGATTAATATAAAAGATATCATTCTTTTATTTTTAAGGATTTTCAGTGTTTTTGTTAAGAATTTGCAGTGCTTTTTTTTATATTGATATTATTTGCAGAAAAGCGCATGGATATGTTCAGAGGTAAGAATTTTTCTTGTAAAAGGTTGATAAAAAAAAAGAAATTGAACTTTTAATTATTTAATAAAAATCTTATACTGTAAATATTTCAAAAAGGTTTTAATAGATTATAATAAGTTTTATTAGGTACAGGTAAGATAAAAGTGATCTTTTACACTCATAGAGACTTTATTTTGCATTTTATATGACAATTTTATGACGGAAAAATATGTTTTTCTCATATGCTCTATTTTACTATCTTATATTTTTTTTCAGTATTTAAAACCAATCTTTTTATTAGTTAAATTTTCTTGAAGTTTTCTATGATTAAATATTTAATGATTTTTAAATAAATTATCAAGTGTGGTTTGTTTAAAATTGTTGCTTTTTTTATTTTGCTTATTTTATGATATTTTACCTGTGTCTAAAAAAAAAGAAAATAATAATAATAGTTAAACTTTTAAGGTGATATCATCATGGCTAATTCTAAGAATTGTGAGTACGTTGTTGATGATTTTTACGGCGACCCCGAATTACTTAATCATTTCTTTAATCAAATTTTAACTTACCAGAAAATTAGGGAAATAACTAATGAACAAACTGTCGATTATCTTAAAACTAAACTGAAAGGTCCCGCTATGAAATATTATTTGGAGGACCCTGTACTTTATAACGCACAAGATTTTGAGTTCATTCGCGATCGCATTCAAAAATTCTTTTCACAGAATTCTTCGGCTGCAACTTTAAACGATTTGAATTGTTTAACTATGTTACCACAGGAGACAGTAAAAAATTTCGCTCATAGACTTAATGTGCTTGTAGCAAAGGTATACCCCGAAATTTTTGACAAAGACGCATTAAATAAAATAAAATACGTTAGATTAATATCTTGTTTACCTTCGGACATTAAAATTAAATTGCAAGAAGAAGGCATCAACACATATGATAAAGCAATTGACAGGGGACAATCTCTACAAGAGATTTTCATAAATAACAATGTTTTGTCTGCTAGCAGTTCGGCGCATGTAGAATGCAATCAATTAGAAAGTAAAATTAAGGAATTAACGGAGAAAATTAATAACTTAAATTTTGCTCAAACATCAAGAAAATCGGAGTCTCCAAAACAATGTAAACATGTCAACAGACAAAACTTTCAGGCTCGTTATAAGTCAAAATTTCATAGAGCGCCACAAACTAGACAAAATAATTGGGCCAGAAATAATGATCGTTGCCAGTTATGTTTTCGTTTTGGGCATATAGCGCAGAAATGTTTCAGATGGCAAAGAGCGAACGCGCGTTATGATCAAAAATTTAGTAAATATAACAGTGATAGAAATGACAGGTTTCCACAAAACAAAAATTTAAACCCCTAGAGACGTATGCTAAGGCTGACCAGTGTATGTCTGCATGTGAAAATGAGTCAGCACACAGTGATAAATGTTTTTACATTGATAATTCTCTTCCAAAATTGGCGGCTGAGAGACTGGTTAATTCAACAGGTTCTCAAACTTCTCAGCATATTTCCATTGCAAATACAACAGCTGTACAAACTGATTTTCCCCAAAATTCTATTGATTCTCACAGTGTCACTGATACAACACCGACCGGTAATTTCTTTCATGAAATTCTTTTGAATGTCAATAAGTACTCTCCCACACTTCCCCTTATAAAGGCCTCCATCGCAAAACAAGATACCTTTTTACTTGTGGATACCGGAAGTACCACTAGCCTCTTATCTGTACAGTTATTTGATAAACTTAAACATGTGCTTAAGTATAAACGTTTAGGGACCAATGTGACTTTAACTACAGTTAATTCTAAGATAGATTTTACAGCATGTATTCGAATTTCATTCAAAATTGAACAAAAACACTTTTCGCATTACTTCTACATTGTTGACATTCCTAAAGAGTATAAATTTGATGGTATTTTGGGATTAAATTTTCTTGAGAAATTTAACATCACATTAGATCTAGGTAACAAAATAATGCAACTTGATAATCTGAGAATTCCCTTTATCTACATAGATGATAACTCAGAATCAGCGGAATGTCATAACGTAAATGTACAAACTGATATCTCTCATAATGTTTGTCTAGTAAACAAACTGGTTATTTCTCCAAATGAGGTAAAATGTATTTCTGTACGCGCAAAACAAATTTCTCATGATACCCCATATTTATTTCAGAATGACATGCTTGTAAAAGATATTCTTGCTTTTGATTCGATTATTCAAACTGATAAATCAAACCCACATGAATTTAAAATTTATGTAAAAAATATGACAACTAAAAATGTTCATGTAAATAAAAGAGCAAATATTGGTTTCTTAACGCCAATTGACCAGATTGTGGAAGATGCCCAACAGCTAGAGGCTGTTAAAAGTAATTTCAAAGAAGAAACCAAACAATTTGTAAATTTCATTCAGGCTTCTACTGATATTTTGAATCAACGAAAACGTGATCTCTCACAAGATGACTTTAATTTACAACACTTACCGAATACTGAAGCTAAACTATTGAAAGAGTTATTATTGAATAATTCTGCTGTTTTCTCAAAATCTATGAAAACGTTAGGTCATACTGATAAATTTAAACCAAACATTAAATTTATTAACGATTTCCCAATTAAAACACTTCCTTTTCCAATTCCTCAAGCACTTCAAAAAGAAGCATTAACACAAATAAACCAATTAGTTGATGCAGGTATCATTGAACGCTCATGTTCGGAATGGTCTTGTCCAATCCTTCTAGTCAGAAAAAAACCTGATGGATCAGGTACACAAAAATTTCGTCTTGCCTTGGATTTACGGATGTTAAACACAGTTGTACAATCTTCTTCATACCCTCTCCCTAAAATACAAAATATTATTTCCAACTTATCTAAATATAAATTTTTCACGTCCCTTGATTTCCAACAGGCCTACCATCAAATTGACCTTCCTTCAGAATATCAGGATAAGGTCACTTTCACGTCTATGTTCGGTTCATTTAAATATAAAAGACTCTGTTTTGGATTAAAAAATGCAAGTGCATATTTTCAAGCCCTTATGGATAGTTTATTGGATGAAATGCAGTTAGAAGGAATTTATGCCTATCAAGATGATTTAATTTTTGGCTCTAACTCATTTCAGGAAACGTACGATAAACTAACAAAAATTCTTGAAATCTTAGGAAAATACAACTTGACTTTGTCACCTTCTAAATGTTCTTTTCACAAGAATAATATTGATTATCTTGGTTTTCATATTCATAACCACACTATTTCTCCAATTCAAGCTAATATTCTAAAAATTAAGTCATTTCCTGTTCCAAAAACAAAAAAGCAGGTAAGAAGTTTTGTAGGACTGGCTACTTTTTATAAGAGTTTAATTCCAGAATTTTCTAAACTTATTCAGCCCCTCATAGACTTATCAAAACCATCCTCAACTTTTAAATGGACAGAGGTGCATCAAAATGTGTTTCATAATATTCAAAAAATCTTTTTTCAACCACCAATGGTACGTCTACCAGATTGGGACAAAGAATTTTACGTGAACACGGACGCTTCGGGTATCGCTATTTCTGGTGTATTATTACAAGAGCATAATAATCAGTTGCTTCCTGTCTCATACTTCTCAAAATCTCTCAAACCCTCCGAAAAGAAATATCCGGCTTTAAAGTTAGAACTTATGGCCATTGTAAAATCTGTAAATGCTTTCAATTACTATATCTATAATCGTCCTTTCATAATTTTATCGGACAGTAAACCTCTTGATAAATACAAAAAAACCACTAATCCGGCAGATATCACCACTCGCTGGCTCATGCAGCTATCAAAATTCACTTTTACTTTTAAACATATTCCAGGTGTTTCTAATGTTCTAGCAGATTATTTATCCCGATGCGAATTTACTGAAGAAAATATTGAAACTTTGAATTCTAATCCTAATCTCATTTCTGAAGATAAACAGGCATTACCTATTGTTGAAAATGATTTTGAGGAAAATAACAACAACAAAATTGTGAATTGCTTAATCATTAATAGTAAAAATAAAAAAGATGCTTTGCTTGAAATTTCTAATGAAACTTTTGTCCAAGAACAATTAAAAGATTCACAATTAGCTCCAATATATGAAGAGATTTTAAAATCAGGTTCTTCAAAAAAATTTCCATCTTATTTCATTCATCCTGATTCTAAAGTTTTAATGTTAAAAAAAAGTAATGTTGCGGATAATACTTTCGTGTATGTAATTATGGTTCCCAATTCTTTAAAACCTAAAGTTTTAACAATATCCCATCTATCTCATTTTGGTTTAGCTAAAACATATGAATTCCTCTCTTCACGGTATTGTTGGAAAGGTATGTACACCGATACTTTAAATTATGTATCTTCTTGTTTATTATGTCTTCAGGCTAAACATCATCGTATACCTAATGCCCCACTTCAACCAACATATACCCCTAAACAACCAGGAAATACCATTTCAATTGATCTTGTTGGTCCTTTTAAAAACGGTCAAACTATTCTCACAGTTACGGATCATTTTTCTCGACATATTGAACTTTACCCTCTATACAATACAACTGCACCTAAAATTGTAAAGTGTTTATTTGCCTATATGACAACTTTCGGGCGTCCTGCCTGCGTATTATCAGACCTTGGGCCCCAATTTCGTTCTTATGTGTATTATACTTTAAATAATACTCTAGGTATTAAAATAAATCACTCTTCTGTCTCACACCCAGCTAGCAATTCTATAAGCGAGAGGATAAACACATCTCTTAAATACTCAATCAATACTTTAATGAAAGAAGGACATTCCTTTGAAAATGCCATTGCTATTCATAAAAATCTCTATAATGGTTCTAAACATTCTTCTACTTCTTTCTCTCCGAATCTTTTACATTTTGGACGCGAATTATCTCTAATATTTGATACATATGATTTAAATGCTAATCAACCCTTTCTAGACCAAAATGTAGACTTTTACAATCTCCTTCATGATTTAAATGGTATTTACAACAAAGCTTATGACAACATAAAAGCATCTCAAATTAAGAGAAACGAATATCATCAAAGAAAGGCAAAACTCAGGCCAATTGCTGAGAAAGACATTGTATACCTAAAATCATCAGATAAATTTAAGCCAAGGTATACAGGACCTTATGTAGTTGTAAAGAAACACTCACCTGTTTCTTTTTCAATTCAACAACTGAATTCTCATATTAACAATTCAATTTTCAGAGTTCATATAGACAGACTTTTACTTGCACCTCCTAGAAATAACCATTTATTTGACTTAAATTATCATAATGTTCATAACAATACTCCTAGTAATAACAATATTGAACAAAGTGCTCACTCCTATAATTTACGTCCTCGAAAGGTGATAAAATATTAATATGAATATAAAATTTTCTGTTGCCAGATTCATAAATGCTCCTTATCCATGGTAACAGGTGTATTTATGCATGCATGTTATGTAGTATTGTATTATTTGTTTTTATTGTGATATGGCTGGTCCATTGTTTATGTGTTATGTAGCAGTACTGCAGAACTTGTTTATTTGGCAAAAGATTTTTTTTCCACCCATATTCTTGTTTAGCAAGTTCGTATAATTTAAAATCCTGTTAAAAAAATAAAATAAAAATAAAAATAAATAAATAAATGGATAAATAAATAAATAAAATATATAGATAATATAAATTAAGAATAATAGGTATTGTTATAAATTTAAACATTTGATAATTCTATTAACACTCTCTGCATTTGTAAGTATACTTAGCATTTTGTTAAAAAAAAAAAATCAAATTAATTATCTCATTTGAATTTAATACTCATTTTCCTTTTAATTTAATCTTTGAATTTTTAAATAACTTAAAATAAATGAATTATTTTGAGAATTTAATTTTCGAAACAATATATATTTATCCCGAATGTGACTTTATGCTCTCTTTACTCTAGAACGTGTCTATGGAAGGATTTTTAGGTTTTTGAACAAAAAAAACTTTGATTTATTTTGCATTTTTTTTAGTTTTTATTCGCCCTTGCGGAATAAGCCCCGTTCAAAATTATTACCCATGTGGGGGTCTTTATTCCATTGTGTATGAGAGCAAAACTTTGTTAAAATTGGTATACCCAATTTTACTATTTTTTCAAACCCGTAGATGAACCCGAGTCGCTCCAATCATAGGCGGAGTTTCCAAATATGTGCGGAGCAAGGGGGGTTTACCAAAAATAAACCCCTCTCCCTAAATACGCCCTGTCCCGAATATGACCAATGTCCTAAACTGCGGTCTCTTCCTTGTTATTACAACAAGTTTAAGGGGAGATATTTTTATCGATGCCCATGTCTTGCATCATTATTAGCTCTCCTGTGTCTTTACACGAAAACTTTTTACGTTTAATATTTTATATATGTATCTTTATAATCTTTATAATCTCTATATTATCATTGTATAATTGTAATTGTGTTTCTTTATTTTGAAATTTTTGTATTTACATTTCATTTAAGATTTTTAATAATATAGTGCAAACTTGTGAACTTTTTAAGCAAATACAAAAAATTTTGTGCACTAAAGACTCATTTATCATGCTCATGTTTGTTGATAAATAAAATCACGTGAGAAAACCTTCAAAGAAAAATGCAGCTGTAATTTTTCATTCTTGAACTCTTTTTAAAGACTGTGTTAAAAAAAAAAAAAAAGAACAATTAAGAGTTTATTTATATAGGTGCACCATCATATTGTAAAATGAATAAACTTGCAAGAAAACAAACAAAAAAAAAAAATATGTTTGCAGCTAACATTAGTTCTAATATGGATAAAAGACTTTTCAAAGACTTTAAAAGTATATTTTGCTGCAATTTGAAAAATGTATGGCCATTTATTATACTAATATGAAGATATTATTGTAGTACTACATATTATTATTTACATTATTGTATGCATACTTTTTTTATTTTTATTATTATTTTTCTGCTTTGATATTTTGTATTATATTTACAGGGTGACATTCTAAATTTTTCAAAATCTTGTGAAGGGGTGATATATATATGGTAAAGATACCATATATATTCCTTTCAAAAAATTAAAGCAATCTATATTTTATGTATTTTATCAAATATATTTTCCCCTTTCTGCATAATCGTAATTCATATACATTCCCGGCTGTTAAAAAGCGCACCCTTTTTATCTTTCTCTTTCAACGAAAGACTTTTAGTCAAAATCATGCATATTGTTTTTAAATTATCATTAACGTACTTATTCGGTCTCCCACATATCAAAAGAAATGAAATTATACAAGGCATAAAATGTTTCCTTTCTCATGGTCAGTTGTGGCTTGCATATTGAATCCAGATGTCTATAGCATTTCTATGGCGCCTTTGAGGCATTTCTCGAAAGCCCTGTTCCCAAAACAATAATTAACGGTAAAATTCTTAATCTCTCTTTTTAGCCAAAGTGCAATCTTCGCCAAAAGATTTTTCCCTTCCAATGACGTCAATTATGAAGTTGATATGTGTATAAGTAACGGTTACATTTCCCACGAAAAAAAATGCGATTCTCTTGGCTTGAAATGTATCTCGCTTGGCGTGTTTTTCCTTGCGCCCACTTTCATATCGGATAGTAACACTTGCCCTCTGATCTTCATCTCATAAACATCTAAAAATGTCTTGGCCCCTTTGGCCACCCTTTGGTTTTATAACGAAAAATCACCTTGCTGTTCTTAAAACTCTTTGGATTACGTGAACTTGATCGGACCCGTTCAACAGCATTTCTGGATTATTCTTTGGATTATGTTTGTGTTCTTCACCCCTGACTTTAAATTTAAAATGTCACCTCACCAATATTCATCAGATCCATTTAAAAATCTGAAACTTTGATTGATATAAATCTCACAATTGTGGAAGATAGTGAATTGTGACATGTTTCTCCAATTAAAGACTATTAACTCTAATGATGTGATTTTCGTCTTCTTTGCTTCATCATACAAAATAAAAGGAAAAACTACACTCCGGTTCCGTACTTCAGTACCCAGGAAACGCATTCTGCGGTTTGCTAAAACAACCAAGTGCCACTATACCTTCTTGTTTTAACAAATTGTTTTTCTCCGTAAAGAAAATCCTTCAAGTTCTTTTTTTTTAAAAGGATTCGCCAACTTTGACAACATTTTCTCAATAATCAACCCCCTGAACTTACCTTCCCACGATAAATTCTTTCATATGCATAAAAAATTCTTTCATATGCATCACACTTAATTTTGAATATCAAACTAGCCATAGTAAACATCAATAACATATATTAATTTCCTGACAATCCGAGCATATTTACGCGAGTTAGAGCACGGATAGACAGACAGACGAATTCGTAAACAATTTTCAACTATGTTAGAAAGTATTAGAAAGGCCCATTTAGAAATCAATCTGAGCTATCCTACGAAAAAAAAACATTTAAATATATTTAAATTAAAACGATAAATTTCAAAAAAAGATCCCATACAATTAAACATTTGCTTGCGAGATTTCTCGTCTGACTACCGTAGGCTCTTTTGTACTTGCGGAAGATATCGCAAATAAAAAAAAAATGTAGCCTCACTTAAAAAAAAAAGAAAATTTTATTAGCAAGCTTTTCTAAGGAAGTTCTTTTAACTTGTGTAATAAGATGGAGATAGTAAATTTTATCATTCAATAAATTAGGATTTTTATTGGTTCAAAAAAACATTTTTTATATCAAAGGACACATAAAACTTAAGGCAATTATGCATATCATGATTTAATGGAAAACGTTCTGTTCAAAAACTTGTTTTATTGTAAAACATACGCTGCATGTTTAAGCGGACATTGTTTCTTTCTAACTTGGAGCGATTGCACTTTTTTTTTTATGTAGAACATGTTATCATTTTGTCGAATATCTGCATCAGATATTCGCATCAGATGTTTTCCTGACTTACTAGCAACCCGTTGTGTTAGAGTTTTATTTTATAACATATTTCTAGTTTTTGAAGGAAAATGTTTGCCAATTCAGGTTTTAAATTAAAGTGTATAAGTGTATAAGTGCAAAAAATGTAATTATTATCATTTGTAAATTTTAATTGGACCTTTTAATCGTCGTAAGAGTACTTAAAATCGGTCAATTAGTTCCCAATTTTTTTTAGTGCTGAAGATTGATTTATTGAGACTTTTGGTTTTTCCTTGTTTTATCAAACATATCGGAATCGAACAAGCAACAAATTGTAGCCATAATTATCATTAATAAATCTTTCCAGAAATCACTTCTGGGAATGATTTTTTTTTGAAATAGTAAATATTAATATTTTTTTTAAAACAAAGACATCGTTAAAAAGAAGAAGGTACTATTTATAAATGAGTATTTTTTATTTTTCCAAATTCGTTCATAAAAGCGAAAATAGGAAAAAAGAATGTTGAAACAGCTCTCCGAAACAAATTATTTTGGAAGGGTTAATATTGATATATTTTTTCAAACGGATTACACCGTTAGAAAGATAAAAGTACGTACAATGGTATAAGTAAGGCCTGGTATATTTCGTTTTCTCGTATTTTAATAGTTAACTGGATGAGGGCTATGAAAAACGGACAGAAAAACCCGAAAAAACACGCTTTAAAAATAATAATTATAAGATTAATATAATTTTATATTGATATAATTTTTAAATGGATTACACCTGTTAGAAATGTCAAAGTACGGAAAACGCGCATATTTTTGTTTTATAGCGCATATTTTTGTTTCGTTTATTTTGTTTTTAAGCGCATATTTTTGTTTTGTCGTAATTTGAATAGTTAAATCGTTTCTGCGGAAGGCGTCGAAAACGTATTGCGTTATCGCACTCTAGGTTAGCATAATTTCGAAACGGAATTTCCGCCGCATCTCTGCGACTTTTCGTGACATTTTTTATGTTCATTATGGTTTTCAATTAATTAAAAATCTAATTAAAAAATCCATATATTGAATTCGAGGTGCATACCTTTAGACATAAAGGTAGCTAGCTTCCTGCCAAACCTTGTAGCTCTACGCGCAGTGGTCTCTTTAAAACACAGTACACAAACAGTCACACACTAACACACACAGAGAGACAGTCAAACTTATTTCCTTATTATTATAGATCACACTCGTACTTGAATTACTCGATTTATAAACTTTTAAATGTTTCTGTGACTTTGAGTCAAACTGCATACGATGATATGAGTTAAGGTGTGACAACATTTTCTGTATTTTCGGTTGAAGGTCCTATACAAATATGTAATGCAAAATGTATGATAACGCGACTTGAGAAACTAATATAATGTTGTTTTTTCTTTTGAAGGTCCTTTTTGTCTGAAAGCACTGCTAGTCTTTTATTGGATTGGCATAAGAATGGTGGTCACAGGAAGGACAGGCGATGGTTTGTATCCCTTCGAGGCATTTAACATACCAGAAAGGTTTGCCAAGAAGGCTGAAGATGAGTTGAAAGAGACGCCAGAGAGTAGAACTAATGGTCTGCAGCTACTAAAAGATCTAGCTCTCAGTAAGTATACGAATGAAACATCCAGCCTCTAAACAGTCATATACTGGATCTCTCTAAACTCTTCATCCGATTTAAAAGTGTGTTATTGACTTTAAAATAAAGAGCAAAAATTTTCTGCAAAGAGTAATTGTAATTAAAATGTTTTCAGCAAAATATTCATACGCGTTCGATGTGTCCACCTCGTAAGTAACAAAAGGAGGACTCATTTTTATGCGATTTAAAAGTGCTTTGTCGACTTTAAAATAAACAATACAGATTTACTACGAAATGCAAACTAATTGTAATTATATCAAGTTATCAAGTTTTTAACGAAAGGTCCGGTCCACAAATATTCAATGCGTCTTTCTCCGGCTGTACGGTTACGAATCATTAAAGATTCTGTGTAAGTGACACCACTACCGAACGCACGCGCATTGTAGAAGCTATTAATTATGTGACAGTAGGCAAGTGGTGAAAGGTATGAGACGAATTTGTCTACGCACTTGAAGTGTGACCACAGGAGGACACATTGAACATTTCGTTGATATAGTTACAATTATTTTACCTTTTTTGGCAAATTTGTCCACAAAGGTTCAATGTCGTCTTTACCGACTACAAGACTACGAATAATTAAATATTATGTTTCCGTGCTACCTCTAACGAACACTGTGTTTGATTTGAAGACATGCATTACAGAAGCGATTAATTCTGTGATGGTAGGCATACTGAAAAAGGTATAAGAAGAATTTGGCTACCCACTTAATGCGTGCCGTCGGAGGATAAGACAATGTGAATATTTCGCTGATATAATTACAATTATTTTACATTTGTTTAAAAAATGTGTCCACAAATGTTCAATGTTGCCTTCCCCGACTGCATGACTATGAACCATTAAAGATTCTGTGCACGTGCCACCTCTACCGAACACTTTGGATGAGCTGAAGATAAGCATTTCAGAAGCGATTAATTTTGGGATGGTAGACATGCTTCAAAAGGTATGAGAAGAATTTGTCTACCCACTTTATGTGTGACGTGCGGTCAGAGAAAAACACATTGAACATTTGTGAACATTGCTCTGGTGGAATTACAGTTATTTTATATTTGCTAAACAAATTTGTCAACAAAGGTTCAATGTGCCCTCCCCTCGGCTCCAAGACTACGAATCATTAAAGATTATAGGTAAGTGCCACATGTACCGAACACTTTGGTTTAGCTGAAGACACATATGAGGGGGTTAGAATGACAGTGGAGTAAGTCAATATGTAGTAATTTGAGAAATGAAGCGTTTTGTGAAATTTGTCGTATTGCCGTTGCATTAAGTGGTCCAACTTGATTGGCCCTCTAGCGACTCCCTAAGTGAACAATGACTTATTTGACTGTCACACTGAATAGAAATGAATATACGTTCAGTGAAAATATGGTTATCAAGATTTTTCAAATTTTTGACTTACTCCACTGTCATACTTCTTTCTCACCTCATTTTACGTCACATGCGCCCCTACGCCACGCCAAAATAGTTTTTCTCTCCTGCAATCCAAGTTGGAGATATCAGCACAATTTTTAAACAGCTTGATCCTGGTAGTATACAAGACTAATTTCGACTGAAGCCACATTTGAGTTTCAGCAAAGTTAAAATTCATATTATATTGAGAAATCTTCTAACAGACTTGAATGATACAGAAAAAACCATTGAAACTTACGCATACAAAAAAATTAAAAGACAAACTTAATTAAATTTTTATTAGCCACACACAGGGTGGCTTATTCTTTCAATCTCTATCATTTTTCATGTTTATGAAAAGTCACAGCAATCCATCGTTGCCACAGATTAATCTCGGAAAATGAAACATTTGAAGTTACTTAAAAAATTAATAACTCGAAAAGTATTTGTCACAAAATTGTTTTACAAACTGAGTTAGAATGGTAAAAAATTGTATTTTTCTTGATATAAATTTCAAATATAATGATTATGTCGTTTTTCAAATATTATATTTCAAAAATTACAAAACTTCACAATGGAGTACCGTAGCGAAACATTTTTCTCGTAAACAGATAATGATAAAGGCATTGTGGCTCGACGTGTATCGTGTATACTGGCCATAGCATGAGTAACGAATTATAGTAAACTTATTATTATGTTAAAATATAAAAGTGAATTATGTATATACATTTTTAAAAAATAAAGAAAAACATTTTATCACAAACATCAACAAATTTTTTTCTTCTATTTATTCCCTTATTCCAAAGATATCGTTTTATCGTCTGCTGTCATAGCAACATGAATTAAATTTCATTAAAAAAAATTGCTCAGTAGTAGAAAAATATTTTTCTAAATCGAACGGTTATTGAACAACTCAACACTTTAACAGGGGAATTTTTATTTGTTATTTAGATACTTTAAAATTGTTTGTTGTCATTGCGTTTTTATTCTGAGTTACAGCTAGTTTATTTATTTTTTAAATAAAAGCCGTGTGTGGTAATCTATATTCGGCCTTATAGCAGAATTTTCCCCTCTTGTTTTATAACTTTACTTAAAACATTTTTTTAGTAGTAAAATGTAAATTTCTAAAAATAAAAGTATGTTCTTTTTTGTTAAATTCGTTGCAACTTCCGTATAATTAGTTTAAGAAAAAAATCACGTAAATTTTTGCATTAAAATTTTATTTATGATTTATATGTTTTTAATAATAATATGTAGATTTAAAAAAATAAAAGTATGTAAAAATAAAGTATGTGACTTTTAATGTAAAATTCGTTGAAACTTCAATATAACAAATTCAAAATGTCAAATTTAAGTAACTTCATATGTTAAAACTACTTAAGTTATATAGATTTTTAGACTTAAAATGTAGTTCCAAAAAGTAAAAAGGTTGTAATATTTAACATTAACTAAATAAACTCTGCAAAATTTGAAGTGCATAAACTTCTGATTCATAATGGAAAATCTTCTAAACACACATTGGTTATGATGAATTAATGTCACTAGTATTGAATAATTTAATTTAAAATATGATTAAGTCATATAATAACATATTTTTAAATAATTATGGAAATTAAATATGGAGATTAATATTACACATTATTCTAGGTACTGCATGTTAACCTAGCGCCTCATTAGCAAGGATATACCTCAATTTCTTAATAAAGTTATTATTGTTGTAAGGAAAACGGTTATAACGAAGCTCACTAATAATGAAAAATTTTCACGTTCTACCAGCTTCGTTATAATCAGTTTCCAATATCTTAAAATAAAAATAAGCATTTTGTCATGGATTTCAGGTCTTGTGTGAGTGTTTCCAGTGAATTTGAAATAGACTACAAGTATTGTATGAATGTTACAAGTGAATGTGAGGTCTTCACGTAAGGTACGGTAAGAATATTTTGTAATGATTTTTCTGTCCAGGACTTATTTGATTTTGTGTACAAATGTTGAAATAAGAGAGAACTACCAGTCAGTGTTTCTTGCGGGAGGCATGAGTGTTAAATCTTCAACGTGATTTGCACGTATAAATATCCCAATAGAAAAATGTATTTCGTTTCTAACAACGTAACGAATGTTGATCGTGCGTTGTTCAAGGATTATTGGTAATTTGTTTTATATTTTCTTAGTGCAATAGATTTATCATTTAATCCTAGATATGTGTAACGCGTGCAGCCGACGCAAAAGACGGGCTGCGATACCTTCAGGTGTGACGTGATCAAGATAGGCTAGTTTCCACCAATTCTCGAATTACCATGTGATCAACATAGGCTGAAAAGTAGCTGAGATTGGTGGATGTACTGCGACCTGTCTCTTTTGTTAGATGCAGACACCCGTCAATTGTAGGGGTTTCTGATTTTAGAAATTCAGAAAATTAGAAATCTATATTGGTTTTTAACACTAAATGTCGAATCGAGTTCAAATATCACCAATCGAATGAAAACATTTCAGTTCGAACAAGAGATTTCTTCACAAAATAACTATAATATAAATCACACAGAAATCAGTTAAATAGAAAAGTTAAATAGTTTTAAATGTGAAATATTTTTAAAAAACTTGAGTAAAATACCCTGTATGGTTACTGTTAATAATATTACGATGCAAATATATGCCTTACCTTCATTTTCTTCAACGGCCTTCTAATTTTGCGTATGTGTGTAAAACGAACTGATGTTATTAGTAAAATATGCGTTTAATGTACCCATTACAATGGCGGATTTCTGTAAAAATGCGTATACAGACAATGCGAGTAAATCTGCTGTTAAGATCTAAAGATTTTTTTCAAAAAACTAAAGTAATGCTATTCTTATTTCAATTTAATATTAAGCTGAAAATTTTATTTGCAGAAAATTATTCATTCAATATTGGACCAATTTTGCACGATACTGTACCATATGTTGGTATGCTTATATTTAAGAATAATATAAAAAAATAGTATTTTTTTTTTCAATATTATTGAAATGGTGGCGCAATTGAAATGGTGGACCAATTTTGCACGATACTGTGCCATATGTTTGTATGCTTATATTTAAGAATAATATAAAAAATAGTATTATTATTTTTTTTCAATATTATTGAAATGGTGGCGCAAAATAAGTAGTTCCAATAAAAAGCTGATGTTTCTCCAATGTACATGTAACAATTTATTCACAATGTAATTTCTGTGTTTTCACGATCAGGATTGCTATTAAGGAAGGTGTGGCAGATGCTATGCATTTCGAGTTCAGCATTTATAGGGGCCCCCAACGATAATGCCTTTTTTTAACCTTTAGAAGAAAAAAATTGCCTTTTTTTTTTTTTTTTTTTTTTTTTTTTTTGTACGCGTGTACAAAAAAACTTCCGCGGTTATAAGGTTAAATTACCGTATTTTCTTTTAAAATAGTTAATAAATAAGACCAAAAGTAGATTCGTGCACCAGATCTCTTCAAAAAGAAGGTTTTGTCCACTATATTGGAATTATATTGTAAATGTCTGCGTTATAAAACCTATAAATGCATAGTTGGATTACATTGGCCAGTATTGGTTTTTCACTTGTATACGACTTTGAAATCAATTCTTGAAATATTAATATTAAAAAAAATAATAAATGGTCACGATTTATGTGAAGTGATTCTAAAGGACAGTGAATTTATGTTACATATACTTTACACCATTTCCGTATTACAGTAGAGTCGCGATTATCCGAGTCCCGCTTAACCGAGTTTCGGTTTAACCGAGTCACAAAAAAGAAAAAAAAACTTTTTCTCTTATTTTGATAAAAAAATCAGAATTTTATTAATTTTCTTTCATTTCCACCTTACACTTCATTGACAATCAAATTATGAAAATGAAGCATCTGATGACAAATCTTTATTGAGCTTAGCACAAACACTTCCTGTTTCGGAAACCCTTACTTAAAAAGACATTGCTGAGTGGATGAGTGCAAATGAACAGCAAGAAATTACAGATGACATGATTACAGATATGGTTAAAAATCGCGAACAAGAGATCAGTGATGATGGTAATCATAAAAAAAATTACGCATTCTGAAGGTCTAAGTTCTATTGAAAAAAGTCATTTATTACAATGAGCAGCAAGAAGAGGCTACACCTACAATATTGATTATTGATTACACTAAAAATAATGGCGTAATATTGCAAAAAAAAAAAAGTTTATCATCCCACAAAAAAAAAAATATATATATATATATATCAAGGACTTTTTCAAATAAACAATTCATTACCTGTTTTTATTCTGCAAGCATTTGCAGTGTACATCACAATGACTATAAGTATACTATACAAATTAATAAATTGTGTGTAAATTTATATTTTATCTCTTAAATTAGTGACAATTTATATAAATCCTGTTTAACCGAGTTTTTCGCTTATCCGAGGTGAGCTTGGTCCACATTAACTCGGATAACCGCGACTCTACTGTATTCATTATTCTGTTACACATTGACAGGTGATCCAGACCTCGATAGTCGAACAACTGATGAATTCCTTCTCCAGTTCCTACGAGCCCGAAAATACAATGTCCACAAATCATTTAGCCTTTTGAAGAAATATATGAATTTCAAGAGGAAAAATGTTCACATTTTCACAGGGATGGACTACGACAAGATAGGCATGCTTATCAGAAATAGAACCATACGATTCCTGCCTTACAGAGATTCGGATGGTTGTGCCATTATTGCTGTGCATTTAGGTGAGATTCTTTAAATTTTAATCTTATCCCTAATAACACACCCAGTCCGTGTGACGTGACTATGACGTCACAAAATGTCACAATAACCTAAAGAAGATTTCTTTACATCTCATTTCTTTAATCTCTCTCATTCTCTTTTTTTCAGATTCTTTAAATTTTAATCTTATCCCTAATAACACATCCAGTCCATGTGACGTGACTATGACGTCACATAAAGTCACAATAACCTAAAGAAGATCTCTTTACATCTCATTTCTTTAATCTCTCTCATTCTCTTTTTTTCAGATTCTTTAAATTTTAATCTTATCCCTAATAACACACCCAGTCCGTGTGACGTGACTATGACGTCACATAATGTCACAATAACCTAAAGAAGATTTCTTTACATCTCATTTCTTTAATCTCTCTCATTCTCTTTTTTTTCACCGTACAATTACTCTCAAGTGACCATTATTTGATGACTCAAATGTGACGCCACCGTGACCGATTTCTTTGTCATTTGCAACACGTCATAAATGGGATATATTGACGTCACAGTGATTTGAATATGACCCATCTTCCAATAATAACGATAATAATAATGAGAATAACAGTTGCATTTTGGTCACGATACGTTAACATTTTGATTATATTTTGGTCACGTACTATAACGGATGTTGATATTACAATAGACTCTCTAGAATCCAGCCTTGCTACATACCGTTTACTCAGTATTCTGGTATTGTTGAAAGATTCTTATCAGTACGAAGGGCTACACGTAAATATCACTCTTGGATCTCAAATTTTGGATTTGTAGCCCTTTAAGAGCCTACACTAGTAACGGGAAGAAACACTCAAGCTAATGTAAGTCTATTTGAAGGTTCTTTACAGATTTCTCGCTGGCATTTTAATATTTTTAAATGATATTTTTTACATAGGATAGCTGAGGTCGATTTCTAATGGTGTTAGTTTTAACTTTTTTGATTTTGGTTATAGTTTTTTTATAAGATGTCATGTTCAATTTTGGAACCGGTTGGAACCGGTTCTGAAAGTGAAAGTACCCTTATGTAACAAAACTGGAACCAAAATCGAAAAAGTAAAAACTAACAACGTTAAAGATCGACCTCAGATATCCTATGCAAAAAAAAATCATTTAAAAATATTAGAATGCGAGCGAGAAATCGGTAAAAAACCTTCCCATAGATTTAAGATTAGCATTCGAGCTTTATCGGATGACTGGTGTAGGCTCGCAAAAATACTCCCAAGCTAATGCTAAACTTGACGAAGTCTTCTTTTCAAATTTCTCGTTTGCATTTCAATATATTTAAATCGAAGAAAACAACTACTTGGCGGAATGAAAATGCGATTTAGGATCCACTTATTTGAAAGCTTCTAGAAATTTATTTCTGTTAAGAAAATCATAGGTCCCAATTCCTAATTTTTTCAAAAATTTATTTCGAAAATACGTTTAAAAAAAAGTTAATTGTAACTTATATATATTTTTTAACAGAAATCGTTTTTTTTAATTTTCAAATATGCGAATCCAAAATTAAAGCTCATTCTGCTACGTAGTTTTAGAGTTATGCTTATAAAATTATCCACATTGCAATTTGTTTTGCAAAGACAACAAATGAATTTAAGAGTAGGAGGTCCAAAGTTTAAAGAAAAATGAAATAGATAAAGAATCCGTAACATAAATCACCTTCTCCTCACCTTAACCTGAAAGTAAACCAGTTATTAAGTTGAGATTACAAAATGTGTAAGAAGAATGCAGGAAATACGGATTCAAAAACGTGACCGGAGGTTCTTCCGAAAAATAAAAGCTGTCGTAAGCTTTAATTAATTGTGATCAACTTAAGAATTGACTGATCATGGGGTAAAAAAGCGAAAGTGAGGAGAAATAATGAAGAATCTATGTCGAAAGTGTTTCAGCTACATGAAACGACCTTAATTCAGGTAGATAGAGACAACACATTTGAGCACAAAGACTGATAAGCAGCATAAAGTATTACTCGGTTTAAATTTGAGTGGTTGATCATTCTGAAATTTAGAATTATCACAGATAAGGCTACCAACAATTTTTGATTAAAATGCAAAATCTGATACGACCTTATCACTGCTACAAATGATTGGATAAAAAAAAATATATTAATTAATTGTGATCGACTTGAGACTTGACTGATCATGGAGTAAGAAAACGAAAGTGAAGGAATATAATGAAATGCCTATGTTAAAAATGTTTCCGCAACAAGAAACGACCTTAATTCATGTAGATAGAGACTTGACATTTAAGCACAAACACAGATAAGCAGTGTAAAAAAAACACTCCGGTTTAAATTTGAGTGGTTGATCAATCTAAAGTTTAGAATTTTCCCTGATAAGGCTACTAACAATGTTTGATTAAAATGCAAATTATGATACGATCTTACCGCTGCCACAAATGAATGGATAAAAAAAAAATTGGTTTTAATTTGAGTGGTTGATCACTCTAAGGTTTAGAATTATCCCCGATAAGGCTAGTAACAATGTTTGATTTAAATGCAAATTATGATACGATCTTATTACTGCCGCAAATGAATGGATAAAAAAAATATTAGTTAACTGTGATCGATTTAAGAATTGACTGATTATGGGATAAGTAAACGAAAGTTAGGGGAAACAATAAAGGATCTATCTCGAAAGTGTTTCAGCTACAAGAAACGATCTTAATTCAGGTAGATAGAGACTAGACATTTATGCAGAAGCACAGATAAACAGTATAACAAACACGCCTATTTAAATTTGAGTGCTCAATTATTCTAACGTTTATAACTATCACAGATAAAGCTACCAACAATGTTTTATTAAAGGGTAAAATTTGATACGACCTTATCACTGCCACAAATGATCGGATAAAAAAAATTATTAAATAATTAGGATCGACTTGAGACTTGACTGATCATGGAGTAAGAAAACGAAAGTGAAGGAATATAATGAAATGCCTATGTTAAAAGTGTTTCCGCAACAAGAAACGACCTTAATTCATGTAGATAGAGACTTGACATTTAAGCACAAACACAGATAAGCAGTGTAAAAAAAACACTCCGGTTTAAATTTGAGTGGTTGATCAATCTAAAGTTTAGAATTTTCCCTGATAAGGCTACTAACAATGTTTGATTAAAATGCAAATTATGATACGATCTTACCGCTGCCACAAATGAATGGATAAAAAAAAAAATTGGGTTTAAATTTGAGTGGTTGATCACTCTAAGGTTTAGAATTATCCCCGATAAGGCTAGTAACAATGTTTGATTTAAATGCAAATTATGATACGATCTTATTACTGCCGCAAATGAATGGATAAAAAAAATATTAGTTAACTGTGATCGATTTAAGAATTGACTGATTATGGGATAAGTAAACGAAAGTTAGGGGAAACAATAAAGGATCTATCTCGAAAGTGTTTCAGCTACAAGAAACGATCTTAATTCAGGTAGATAGAGACTAGACATTTATGCAGAAGCACAGATAAACAGTATAACAAACACGCCTATTTAAATTTGAGTGCTCAATTATTCTAACGTTTATAACTATCACAGATAAAGCTACCAACAATGTTTTATTAAAGGGTAAAATTTGATACGACCTTATCACTGCCACAAATGATCGGATAAAAAAAATTATTAAATAATTAGGATCGACTTAAGAATTGACTAATCATGGAGTAAGAAAACTAAAGTGAAGGGAAATAATGAAGGATCTATGTCGAAAGTGTTTCAGCTACAAGAAACGACCTTAATTCAGGTAGATAGAGAACTGATATTTAAGCACAAGCACAGATAAGCAGTGTAAAAAAAAACACTCCGGTTTAAATTTGAGTGGTTGATCATTCTAAAGTTTAGAATTATCACAGATAACGCTACGAACAATGTTTAATTAAAATACAAGAGCTGATACCGTTATATCACTGCCAGAAATGAATGGATAAATAAAATATTTATTAATTAATAGTGATCGACTTAAGAATTGGCTGATCATAGAGTAAAACATCAAAAGTGAAGGGAACTAATGAAGAATCTATGTCAAAAGTGCTTCAGCTACAAGAAACAACCTTAATTCTGGTAGATAGAGACTACACATTTACGCACAAGAACAGATAAGCAGCATAAAGTATTACGTTTTTTAAATTTGAGTGGTCGTTCATTCTAAAGCTTATAATTATCCCAGCTAAGGCTGCTAACAATGTTTGATTAAAATGCAAATTATGATGCTATTGTATCACTGCCACAAATGATTGAATTAAGAAAAAAAAATTATTAATTGTGATCGACTTAAGAAATGACTGATCATGGGGTAAAGAAAACGAAAATGAAAAGAATTAATGAAGGAATTATGTCGAAAGTGTTTTAGCTACAAGAAACGACTTTAATTCAGGTAGATAGAGACTACACATTTAAGCACAAGCATGGACAAGCATGGACAAGCAGTATAAAATATCACTTTGGTTTAAAATTTGAGTGGTCGATCATTCTAAAGTTTAGAATTATCACAGATAAGGCTGCCAATATTTTTTATTAAAATGCAATATCTCATACGATTTTATCACTGCCACATATGATTGGATCAGAAAAAAAATTTATTATGCTGTGACCTCAAGACATTTTCTAACCTTAGTGGATAACAACTGTTTCGGAAGTACCGTGTATTCTGGTGTGTAAATGTACTCCGGAATATAACGTGCGCTTAAAATTTCATAATTCTTTTTCTTTTTTGATATATTCGCCGTAGTACGTGCACCCTCTTCTTTGCAAAGAGACCTTCATAAGATATGTAGTTAAAAAAAACTTTAATAAGTACAATAACTATTAGGCTCAGTCGGGGTAATTAGGAACACTTGGGTAATAAAGAATAAGCGGCACCAACGCCGACAGTAGCTGATACTAAAATGAAGTAGAAATCGTTTAATTTCCAGTATTTGCAGTCACAGAACTTTGCGTTTAAAAAAATATTATAAAATGCAATTAAATAGTGGTATCCGTAACCTCCCCTCCCACCTCCTCTATAAGGTGTCAATGAATCTCTACCTTTTCTCACAATAAAGTTGTTGTAAAATCTTTAAAATTAAATATTTCTGCCGAAGATGCTGACTATAAAATTAGGCAACATAATAATTTTCAGAGGTACATAATCTCAATTAAACATTTTAAATATGAAAAATATTTATTTACTTTTTTACCATAATACAATCTCAATATTTTTCTATTTCTAAAACTTCCATTTATTCTTTAGATAACTGGTCCCCATCTGAATCTTCCATCGAAGAATTCAGCCGCACCATAGTATTGTTCCTGTACCATTCCATATGTGATCCTCTTACTCAAATCAACGGATACAAAGTGATATTAGACGTCCGAAGTCATCCATTAAAACATCTTCGTTTCTGCACACCACACAACATTTACCTCCTCTACAATGGCACACAGGTAAGTTCAACAACTGAAATAAAAATTTAGAGGTAACAAAAACCTCTTAAGTCTGTTTGTTAGTTTTTCAAATTCTGAATTCTCACCGCTAATGTTAGATCTATGGGCGTAGAATGCCTTCGTATATTTAAAATGTCTCCTCAGGAAATTAATGTTTTTAATTTCTTTTTTCTGTGTAACTCTACTTAAAGGATGTCTCTTTTTTATTAGTTTTCAAAATATTTCTAAAATATATGCTTAACTTTGTGTGAAGTGTTAAAAACTTACTCACAGTTCGTCAACTTTTAACACTTAAAAATTAAGCATAGGTTTTAGAAATATGTTGACAACTAAGAAAAAAAAAGAGACATCCTTTAACCCCTTGGAGGGCAAGCACGTGGTCTACAAATGCTAAATTTTGCGATGCTTTGACACCAGTAATTTTAAATAAAGAATTTTTACCTTATCAATCTGCAAAAAACAATACTAAATATTTCTATTTAATAATACTGGTGGCAAAGTTATATATTAAAAAGTGGTATACATTATATACCGGTGCCCCTCAATGGGTTAAGAAAAGTTCACAGAAAAAAGAAGTTAAAAATATTAGTTTCCCGAGGAGATATTTTTAAATATACGAATGCATTCTACACTCATAGGTTTAATATTAGCGAGGGAAATTCGGAAGTTCACTGACTGACAGCCTTAAGGGGAGTTTCTATTTCTTTGTATCAAAATTTTCAACTCTTTATTTTTTTGCATTCCAGATCATTGCCCTAAGGCGGTTCCCCGATGTTCGAATTTCTTGCAATCTGTTTTGATTGTTGAATGTAATGTTATAGCAAACATTTAAACTTTTTATTTTTTATTTTTATTTTTAATCGAGACCATGTTTTTTTAAAAATGGGTGACTATTTTTCTCAAGAGTTATAGGACTGATTTCCTTATTTATTTATTTTTAAGAAAGGTAAATGTTTTTACTGAAACTTATATGACCGAAAAGTATAAATTTCATTGATTAAATATTTTTTTCAAGCTCGTATAAGTTAAAAAATAATAATAATAAAAAAGGGCGATAAAAAGAACTTTTTTGTTCAAATGATTGTCATTTTGTCAAAAATTAACTTTTTAAGCTAAATGTTGGCATAAGCTCCAGAGAATTGAAAGATTTTTCATAATTTGGCGAACAAATTTTTTTCAGATGCTTTTTACTGGAGAAAAACAATCAACAGATTGGAATTTTACCTGCAAGTATACTCTTTGTCGCCAGCTTATTATTCATTATTTTTACGCTCAAAAAAAATTAATTTATAAGGAAAACGACAATAAATATAAAGCAAAAAATCCGAAAGTGATATCTCTTTGCTTTGTAAGCGACAAAAATATCCTAAAAATCACGTGAATTTTAAGCCAAAGAAGTAAAACCTCCCCTTAACTGAAAATCGTAAATAAAGTGCCGCTAAAAAGAGACATAGATTTTAAAATTTAATAATTTATTAACTATAGCAAGTATAAAGGTAAAATAGGTGATGTCTTTATAAGGTAACTGGCACACACACACAAAAAAAAAAAAAAAAATCAACTTTTAGTCAATAGATGGAGCTGTATGGCCTTAGACTGTACAATGTAAGAATGTTCAAATTAACCAGTAAAGATAACAAATCCCTTTTCTTTCCTGTATGGCTGTTGAAACCCGAAAGATATTTTTCCGTTTTGAAATTTTGGAGATAATTTGAACATTTTTATTGGTTGAGACAGCACAGCGCCATATCTTGACTAAAACTTGAACTATTTTTTCCTTGTTTTTTCCCCTTGCACCTTCTTTTTTCCCCTTCAAGAAAATTTTACTTTAACCAAATGAATATATAAAAAAAAATCACATTTAATTTTTAGTTGTTTTTTTATTATTATTAAATATTTTTAACCCTCTTTCTTAATTCACTTCAAAGTATTTTTATAAGACTAAAATGTTTTTATATTTGTTTTTATAAGTGCACTTATGTATTTTTTATGTCTTAATTATACAAAATAAATTTTCAGGAATGTTTTCCTGGAAGGTTTAAAGGAATCCACGTTATCAATATGTCACTCACATTCAAAGCTGCCTGGGCTTTAATACAACCTTTCTTGTCAGACAAACTAAAGAAAAGGGTGAGTTTTGTAGCATAACTGTTGCATAATCTATTATCTATATATCTATATATATAAGTAATTTACCTTTGAAGTCAAAAAATTACTCACAAGTTCGTTTTACAAAAAAGACCGAATTTGTTATTTAAAGATGGCATGTGATAATATTTTATAGTATAAAAGTATAGAGTATACACGTTTACGTATATAATATTTTTGATAATATAGTTTAAGTATATAGTTTATAGTACATAATATTTTGCACTATACAATTGTTATAGTAAAAAAAGTAAATAAATATATATATATTTTAAAAAATTCAGATTCATGGCCTATTTCATTAAGACCTGTTATAGTATTTTCATCTAATTACGAAAAAAAAAAAAAGAAAGAAAGAAAGAAAGAAAAAAAGAAAAAAAGAAAGACAATTATTTGCATGGTAAATTTTAGATGAACATCTTTCACACTGGTTTAAAGAATAAAAATTTGATTGCTTCATATTAAACTTGATTTATGATGGAACTCATTAACAAAAACCATGCAACTTCACTTTTTGAAATAACCATTTAAAAACCGGTTACATGCTGTGTCCAAGTAGGTGGCAAAAAACTACTGAATATGAAAATCATTACGCAAACTAATAGCATAAATAACGATCCCAATTAACAGCTAACATAAAGAAAATGCACAAGTTTAAGCAATTAGAAAAACTTGCATACACGACTGGAGTGAAAAACTTAGATTTGATACCTGAAAACACACAGAGTATGAGGCACACCCATTCCAACTTACTCAGATTATATTTAAATCAAAAAGTATACAAAATATTCAATCTTTTTTTTTTTTTCGAAGTATAAATTATATTCATTTACAAAATTTGACACTTTTTTCTAAGAAATAATACGATAAATATCACATGAAAATCAATAATAGTTCGAAGAATATTATAAAAATATTCGTGTTTTAAAATAAAATCACTTTTATACTTGAATATTGGATTAAGAAAAGAAATCTATTCGAATGAACGGCAGAAAATGGAAATGGGCCGTAATTTTGTTTCCAATAATTTCATTGATAAAAGAATCTGTTTCAATTAACTCAGCGAATGGACGGTCAGTAAGCTGACTAATTTAACGCGGTTACTTGATTTCAAACGTTTTTGTACGTGACTAAGTCAGTCAGATAGTACTTTTTAAGACAGTTATATTTTAAATCATATGAAACATACAGTTTGATTTAATATATCTTTCATATGTATTGTATCTTTGCTAGAGGTTAAACATTGTACCGTTAGAAGCTTTCTAGTTTTTGAATTTTGGGCGAGGACGTTTATTTATTTTCGTCGTTGAACATTTTTTAACTACGGTACACTCTCTTAAATCTCAAATAGCAATAAACCTATGGAATTCTGAAAACAATGAACCAATGAACCTATGATAAGATTCAATGAACCAAAATAATAGAATAACAGACAGTATAAATAAAATAGAAAATAACAGAACATTAAATAACAGATTCGGCCATGGGTTTTCTGGATTTTAGACTGTTACAGAATTTTTATTACTTCTTGAAAATAATAATAATAATTGCTTATATCCATTAAAATATGATTGCTATGAAATATAAAGAAATTGATCCTTTTATTTTCAATAAAAGAAATAATTCAACATAATAAAAGAGACTATGAATTGTGCATTGAAATAACTATATCTTTATTTTTTACCCCATTTACTCACACAAACCCCCGCTATTTGCATTCATCCAAGTTTTAACAAGTATTCATTCAACTTAATAAACAATTCTTAAAAATATATTTTTCGTTAATTAAAAAGTGTTTCGTCTAATAATTACAAAATTGTGTTTTTGTTCATAAAATTAAATATTTTGCAACATAAATTAGACAACTGTATATATATTTTTAAAACAATCAAAATTAACTGCTTACATCATAGACAGCATGTGTGGATTTAAAAAAATTAGGGATTTTTAATGTTGCTGTTTTGAAATAATATATTATACAAGGTGGCCTTATTCACTGCCCTTTGTCGAGTCGGAGCTTTCTATTCTCCGGCAGTGACATTGTTTTGTATTATTGTCTTTTTTACACATATTGTTTCTGTTATATTCATATATCTATTGGTCAACATCCAGCCCTCTGTCGCGCTTACCAGCGGGTTTTGCAGTTTATTTAAACCTTAATAAAGGGGACTGGGGTGACATGCATGTTCTACTGACTTGGTTTCTACTCTGAGCAGTCCCTCTCGAATAGTAAAGTAAAGTACTCAGCGTGTTCTGTAGCGCGATCTAATTGGGTGAATGGAGCCAAATTTTGCAGGAGATAAGTAAAACAAGACGGGGAACGAAAGGTTCCGCAAAACAAACAGCGCCACATATCCTCCTATCGGTGACTTTTGGAACTATTTTATCGTATTCTTTCGTTCCCCGTCTGGTTTAATCATCCTACAAAATTTCGCCCCATTCTCTAAATTAGATCGCACTGCAGAACACGCTGAGTATTGTCAGTTTAACAGTGGTCACCTTGTTTTATTTTTACGTTTTGAAATTGTTCTACAATTTTGAGCATTCTTATAGTTTGAGACACTGCGGCGCCATCTATCGGTGACATTCGGTACTAAAACAAAGACGTATGCGAAAGAAATTTGCGACTTCATACATTAATATTCTGCAAGGATAACCTTAATAGCTGTCATTGTTTGTTTGTCATTCCATTTTTAAAAAATCAGCTCATTTCTTAGTAATACACTGTACAAACTGCACTCAACAAAAAATCTATATATTTAAAACGAAAAGTGCATCCTGTGAAATTTTCCGCACGAATATCGTCTCTTTGCGCATGCGTCAACGTTTTTTTGAAGGCTTCTCTCCTCAGAAAGGGAAAACTTGATGGATTAGCCCTCACCTGTTTAGCCTAGGGGGATTGAAAAGGGTTGATTGAAAACGGATGGAGTCACCGTCGTATTGAAAGCATAGACCTTCTAATATATTTTTACTCTGAGATTGAAAGCTAAAGCTTTTTTCAAGAACTCATGTTTGCACTACTAAATATGCATATTTTTTCGTAAAATTTTAAGGAGAGCTTGGATGCAGTTATATTTATAACAGATTGAAATGTCAGAGAGTTCGGAAGATGAGAACAATTTTTTTTATTGCTATCGTAAAGGAGCTGACGCGAAAACAAACAAACAAACAAAAAATCAAGAAGAAAACATTTATTTTACAACTAGATAACACTATTTTTTCATGAAATTTTTACACGGGCTGTAAAACCGTTTAATTTATCACCAATAAAGATTTCAAAGAATTCAAACAAAAAGAACTTTTTATTTTAAAACTATGAAACGACCCTACGGAAACAAGAAAATGAGCGCTTTTATCACTAAATATCAATATTTTTTCGTGACTTTTTCATTTTATAATATAATTTCATACAAAATTTTAAAGAGAGCTTGGATACAGTTATATTTATAACCGATTGAAATGTCACAGAGAGTTTGGAAGATGAGAACTATTTTTTCTTATTGCTATGTTAAAGGAGCCGACGCGAAAACAAACCAACAAACAAACAAAAAAGGGAGAATAAAACATTTCTTTTACAACTAGATAACACTATTTTTTCACAAAATTTTTACACGGGCTGTAAAACCGTTTTATTTATCACCAATAACGATTGAAAAGATTTCGGACAGAAATATCTTTTTATTTTAAACCTATGAAACGACCCTACGTAAAAAAACAAGACTATGAGCTCTTTTATCACTAAATATGAATATTATTTCGCGAATTTTTCATTTTAAAATATAATTTCATACAAATCAGGTTAACGATATAAAATAATAAAAACTTGATGTTTCTTTTTTAATTTCTTATCACGGGCCCAGGCAATGCCGGGCGGGGGTCAGCTAGTACAAATTATTTTATTTTATTTGTTACACATTATTTGTTTGATAATTTTGTTTCATTAATATACCACAGCTTTAGTTTAAAGGCAATTATGACTTCATTAGATTTCACTGTTAATAATGGCCACCCGTCTTTTTTACTCATATTTTAAGAATGTTTATCAATTATATAATATATTTTAAAAAATAATGTAACTTTTATGGATTTTTTTTTCTTTTTTTGTTACTGGAAAGTTAAAAATCTTGAAAACATTAAAACAAATACATGTGCCACTTAGCATTACAAAAAAATGAAATTTACTTGATATTATACATTAAGTTATGAATAATGAAGGTTTTTTTTTTATTATTATACTTAATACTAAAAGTTAAAGGGAGGGGAAAAAAGGGAGATTTAAGTCAAAAGATTAAAAAATTTTTGGACCTTACTAAGTGTGCTTAGTACTTTATCGTTTCAAGACAACTTTTTATTGTATTTAAAAATATACCCTTCTTGATTAATTTGCTAATTTTTATATTACCAAAAGTGAAGATAAGTTGAATTTTGACATCGAAGCATTTTTTTCTACTTAAACTTTTAAATGATGTGAAATAAATCTTCAATTTCTAACTTCTTTTTAACCTTTTAAATGATGTGAAATAAATCTTCAATTTCTAACTTCTTTTTAACCTTTTAAATGATGTGAAATAAATCTTCAATTTCTAACTTCTTTTTAACCTTTTAAATGATGTGAAATAAATCTTCAATTTCTAACTTCTTTTTAACCTTTTAAATGATGTGAAATAAATCTTCAATTTCTAACTTCTTTTTAACCTTTTAAATGATGTGAAATAAATCTTCAATTTCTAACTTATTTTAAATCTTTTTCCAGATCATCTTCCATCAAAGCAATGAATCACTGAAGAAGTATTTTCCTGAATCACTACTACCTGTAGATTTTGGTGGACAACTGAAAGATGCTGATAATACCCAGTGGCTGAAAACTGCCCTTCAAGAAGAAAATCTGGAAAAACTGGCAAATTAAAGAGTGCAGGATCACTCGTGGACAGTTCATACCTCATTTGCATCATCATCATCATCTCATTAGAATAATCTGAAATCTGTATATTGATATTCTTGTGCTTTTTGTGTTCTGCATAGTTTCCATTTTTGTTTAAATATGTGATCATTATTTAACTGTAAAATAGTTATAATATAACTGTAATTTGGTTAACTGAATTATTCATCAAAGTAAAATATGTTTATCTGCACATTGAAATTCTTGTTTTGCATTGTGCATTGTTTGCATTTTCGTTTAAATGTGTGGTTATAACTTAACTGTAATATGGTTACAATTTAGCTGTAATATGGTTATAATTTAACTGTAATATGGTTATTATTTAACTGTACTATGGTTATAACTGTTCTGAGTATTACTCAAGTAGTTCTGTAGAACTGCCTCATGCTTTGTATTTTGCTTCGTGTGTTTTGGAAAAATAAGTGATTTTGTACTCGCAAAATTTAAGTTTTGTGAAGAAATAAAAATGTTTTTGTTAATTTTCATAAAGACTTTTTTACTTGTTTTTATTCTATTGGAGAAAAATATATTTAATGCAAATATTATAAAAGAAAATAATAATAATATTTTAAATTCAATATCCTTATTTTGTCTAAACTTCGAATGGGTTCACAGCCTTAAAAGACATTGAATGCTTAAAAAATATATTATTTGAAAATTATTATTTGGTCTTGATCATCATAATATAATACATTAAATTGAATTAATATACATCTGTTAAATTTGGATTTGTTGTTTAAATTCTTCAGTATAACCTCACTATATGTTCACAAAAAATTTAAAAAGAAATGATACATTTTTATACTTTCTTTTATTTAACGCAACTTGGTTCATGCATCTAAAGAGGGGAATTTTGTAATTGATTTTTAACTCTCTTCCTGATAGGCTAGACTGCGCCTGACATAGACTACCTAGGGCATCGGGGCAAGCATCATTCTGGGGGTCCACTTTCTATCTATCCATAGAAACTGTTCATGAATTACGCTGAAATGACTAGTACTAAACTTCATACCTGTTGTATGTATACATAAATTTCGTACTAGGTACTACTCACATCTGTATACAGAGTATTACAAGAAAGATGGTTAAGATGGAAAAGATGGATTACTACTAGTACTTTAGGAAAAAGTACTAGTAGGAAAATTAGTAGGAAACTAGTAAAAAAAAAATGATGGATTGGTTGACGGGAGTATTTGTTTCAAATATGTCTTTAATTATCTACGTTAGTCATATGATATCTGAAAGGAAAATGTCCCCAATTGGTCATCATGAATGCTTTTAGGAAAATACCAATAATGAATTTCTTTTGAAAACAATGGACTACTAAGTTGCTATAATAAAACTTTAATCATTAGTATCTACTTATAATAAAATCCGAATGCAAGAAAGTGTCTGTAACCATTCCGGGCGGAACCACTCTGGTCTGCGAATCGACCGTTGTTAAACGCCATGTTAGGTTTAATGAAAAACCTATACTAACATATGACAGCTAAATGATAATATCTTCTTCTTGAAATCATGTCTGTTCAGCATATTTTTCCTATAAAACATGTATATCATATCCTATTATAATGTTTTAAGTTCTTAATTAAAAAAAATATTAAACATCGGAATCATAGATATAAACAAACGAACACTGTTGCGAACAATATAGTTTTGGCGCTATCTACCGACTTTAAAATGTACTTTTCTACAATACGAACCTTTCAATAATAAAATCTTCATGCTGTTTGTTTGTATGAAGTCAAACGAAAATGGAACGCAGATCAACAATTCGTCATTTTTGACAGGGGTTATATACTACTTCTAATAATATAATTCTCCTTTTTTGTGAGGGGGGAAGCAAAAAGGGGAAAGGGAAGACCGCACTACCTTCCTAAATCTTTGAAAATGTAAGACTATTGGTCACTTTTGTCCAATTTTAACCCTTTGGCACCCTCTTGATAAAATTCTGATTACTCCCATGCCCCCCCACCCTCTCAAATGAGAAGCCCGAGGCAGCTGCCCCGCATGCCCCTGCATTAGTCAGGCCCTGATTCTAGAATTATAAAAATTGTGTACAAAAGTGTGTATTCAACGACAATACAGTATTTTATTATTTTTAGAACTTAATTGAATCAGACATTCTAAAAAGGGACATAGTCCTATTTGTTTATTATAGAACAAGTGCCCTTTCTAGAATGACTGATTTGATTGAAAAATCATACATTAATTTTAAGGCATTTATCCGTTAGCCCGGAAAAGGTGATAAATCGCCAATTATTCTCTCTAACTCGTGCAAATGTATATACGAGTTGAAACAACAATGAATTTAATTATGCGCCAATCCATGCGCCACAAAATATGTCAAATGGCTTTGAAACAGCAACAACGTAACCTTTTAAAGGCTAAAAAGTAGAAAATAAATTATAAATAAATAATAAAAAGTGTAATATTTTTTAAAGTTTATCAATTAGTAATTTTATATTAATTAATTGGCGATTATACGTTGAGAAATCAATCTAGAGATCGTAAAAAGATATTTTAAATAATGTTTCAGTTTTTTTCTTTCCTATTGCTATATCTTAAACAAGAACGAAAAAATCATGCGTGAAGCATAGATTATGTAACACTTTCCAACGTTTCCAAAATAATTTTACAAATCATTACCGTTTAATAAGCTGAAAGACAACATCTAAGTAAACAATTTGGACAACGCATAACATATTTAAAAACGTAATTTCAGGAATTTCCAACATATACAACATTCGGAAAATTATCCGAATACTTTTATTCAGCCCTGTATAGGATCTATAGATTTGTATATATATTACATAGGATGCTAAATTTTAGTTTAGTTAGGAAACGCCTAGCACAGTTTAAAATTCTACTTCTGGAATTTTTGTCAATAAACGGAAATGTCTTCGCGAACTTTTGTGCTGCCCTGTATATGAAATACAGAATTTATACACGCCAAGTAATAGAAAAAAAGTGAGTTAAATTTAAAATCGCGTTCAGCAACTTAAAACACACTTCCAGGAATTATTTTTAACAGACAGTAGAGAATTCTTTTGTGTGTCCCTGTAAATGAACGATGACTGCTATACACACACTATTCTGTAGTAAGCCTCTTGTCATGCACCTTAGTGATATATATAAATTTCAATGCGTTTAAAATAGTGAAACATTATTTAATTAAACCGCAAACGATTTTTCTCCATAGACGTAATGTAACGGAATTCCTTTGACTGTCCCTGTAAAGTAACTATAAGTGCTATGCACACCCTATTCCATATTAAGCTGCTTGTAATGCACCTTAGTGATATAAATCAATTACAATGTATTTGAAATTGTGCGACATCATTAAAATAAACCGCAAATGATTTTTCCCCATAGACCTTAATGTAACGGAATTCTTTTGAATGTCCCTGTGAAATAACTATAAGTGCTACACACTTCCGTTGAAATAGGGAACATGCTATAGATAACGATAATAACATATAAAAATTGCAGGGCAATCCGAGCATATTTACGGGAGTTAGAGCATGGACAGACGGCCATACGGCCAGACAAACCGAAGTCATAAACACTTTTCAACTAGGCTGGAAAGTGTTAAAAAGAGACAGAGCTAAAACTATATATTTTTTAATAAATTCACTTGCTTGCGTTTGCTTACCAGGCGTGAAAAAAGCGTGTATTGTAGCGGATTTTATTGAGAAAAAAGATGAATTGCAGTCATAAATTTGAAGATAAACATTGAATGCGTATAAAAGAGAGTTTTTTAAAAAGTATATTTTTACTTTTGAACTTATTTATTCAAGACTAACCCGGTGTGTTTCATTTTAATTGCACGAGACCTTTCGATTGTTGGAGAAAAAATAAATCTAAATTTATTGTATACCTATAAAAGATTTATAGTATTCGGTTTATTAAATACCAAATTTCAAACAAGAAATCGTATTTACATTGTAGGTTAAAAGTTTTCTCAATGCAATTTCACGTTTTAAGTGACGTCATTTGTCAAAGGCATTCTTTTATGGTTTGACTTCTAATCTCAAAGCTTATAAAATAAAAATAAAGTCATTTGACGCACTTTCGCAAAAATATTTCAGTTTTGTAATGCAAATAATAATAATAATAATAAATAATAATAATAATAATAATAATAATAATAATAATAATAAATAATAATAACATAAAAATAACAGTTTTACAAGCTAAATCAGTTCACCTTTAGCGCCTTTGTCAAATGTTTAAAGACTCATCTTTCAGAAATAATTAGTTGAAAATGTATGTTGTTCTTATTTTCTTCTATCTATATAAGGAGAAAGTATTGCATTCGTGGAAAATTTTGACTTCCGGTTTTCGACAGATTTATGCGTTCTAAAATGTCCTGAACACGATTTGACTGTTTTTATAAAATGTCTGTCTGTCTGACTGTGTCACAAATTTTGTGTGTGCTCTAACTCATGAATTAGTGAGTGCAATAAGATGAAATTTCATATGAAGTTCTATCCTTACGTGAACTGGTGCTGATTAGTTTTTGACCAAAATCTCCAAACAGGGGTTGCCGCTAATCGATGATTTGTTCGAGTTATTTACTATTTATCTCCAGTTTATGTGCTCAGAATTCAACGAAATATCAAATTTAGAATCCATATGATAGGAATAGATTGCCATTCAATTTTAGTTGCGGTCATCTAAGAGGGGAGGAGACGAAATTCGATGACTTGTCGGAAGTATGCTATGCTTATATCGCCAGTTTAAATGCACAGAATTCAACGCTTAGCATGTCTTCATTGTCCAGGATTCCATAACAATACTATGTGTTTATATATATAGTATATATTGAAAAATGAAAACACGTGTGAAAAAGGAATGACGAGACATTATAAAAAGCAATGGAAAGGATACTGCAGGAATTAAACTTAATAAAACACAAAAGCAAAAATTGGAAAACTATGAATATATTATAGAATTTTCAGAGGAACTTCACAAGAATATTCATAGTAAATATATGTTATTTCATTAAATATTGTCAGCATTATGTCTAAAATCGACAATATTAAGCCCCTAATAACATATATATGAAACAAAGTAATAAAAAACCCTAAAAGAGTTCTAATAACAAAAGAAAAAATAAATAAATAAACTATTATTCAACATAACACGTAAATTAGAACATGAAACAATGTGAAAAAGTCACCAAAAAAACTAATATTTCTGTTCATTGAACAAGATGCAAAGCGCTTTAAAAAGATCATGTCATTACTAAACCAAAATATAGGCTGAAAACGCAGCCATTGCTTTGGAAGAAATAAGGAGAGGAAGTTAAAAATTGTTTGGTGCTGCCATCTATCTCATAACAGTAAAAGCTAAAATTATAAACTAGTTAAATGATAAATCTAGTGCTGCCCTCTATTATGGATGAAGAGAAGTTGGAATTAAAAGAAATAAATTAAATACAAAGTAGTAATTAATGTAAATAAAATTTAAAATTTGATGTAAACTAAAGAAAGTAAATAAAATTTAAATATTAATAAAGATAAAAGATGAAGTAGGAAGGCAGTAGTATAATAATTAGCCATGTATGAGGAGACAGTGTGTGAATAAAATGAAGAGTGTATTATTTATGTTGTGTAAATGATTTTGTTATGTAAATGAAATGATTAAAATGCATAAAAGACGAATTTTTTTTAAAAATAAATGTTGTATATTTTTTAAAAACTTTTTTTAATATATATATATACGTACTTGCTAAATCTATGTAATTTCTTATACTATTTAAATCATTTAATTGATTTATTTAGAAGAAAGTTTTGTGATAGCCACAATATACTAGTTTTCTTTAAATTTAATTTTTGTGGATAAGGAGGGAGTAGCAATTGTTTAGGAGTTATAGTTTTTAAATCTCATTGATTGAATATAAAACTTTAAAAAACATTATTAATTTTTGTCCCGTCTCTTTCATTTTCAGAGATGTTTTGATAAAATTTAGAATCATATATTTACTGGTTCTATCACAAATTTTCGTCTTATGAGTCTTTAAATATGTTATACGAGCTTTGAAACATATGTTATTTATCAAATCTAATATTTCGACATTGTTTTAAATCAATCTAATTTATTTGGATAGCGCTCACAACACCATCGTAGTTTTTTACTTATGTAAATATGTGAAAGATAAAGTAATACATACATAAAAACTACGATCGTACATAAGAAAATCAAACTGATATAAAAAAAGTCCTTCCGGCCTGAACCGGGAGGAAAAGGTAGCTTTCCTATCGCTTCGTTTTAAAATTTTAGCTAATGTTACTCGAAAACAGCAAGCCAAAATGCAAATAAACCGTTTACAAAAGATTCGTTAATACTGAATTTGAATAAGAAATTCGCCAAATTATTGAGCTATAGCCACGTTGGCTTCATTTATGAAGATTTATTTCAATCGCCAAATTTGGCGATATTTCGCCGAATGTCGCCAAGTCTGACGATAATTTGGCGCTAACGGATATGAATATATAGTTTTTTATGCGTATGATTGGGAAAATGGTTACACCAATGAAAAATAATAATTTGCGAGAAATCGCGTTCACTAAAACTCATAAATTAATCGTTGGTTATATATATATATATATATATATATATATATATATATATATATATATATATATATATATATATATATATAATGCGAAAACCACATACCATACTTTCAATCCCAAATCTACTGAAACGGCACAGAGAAAACAAACAAATAACCATAAAAATTCGAACTAACAAAACTTTAAACAAAAACTACAAACAGAAAAAACACAACCAATGGAGACAGGCTGCAGGGCTAAAGACCTGCATGCTGGGTTATACCGGCATATATATATATATATATATATATATATATAAATCAACATTTGAACGGAGGGTGGTTTTGGGGTCTGGGGGTCATGATCGGTGAAAATATATCGAAATTTTTCGGAATTGCTTTCCTCCGAACGGCTGCAATAGGTAGCTTTATACTTTTATGTATTGAAATCTACCTAAAAAAATGTCGAAATACATTAAAATTTGCTTAAACCATGTTTCAAGCAAAAATCAGTTAGAGAGGCAGTAAATGTAGATTCCAAACTATATTAAAGCCTACAAAATATCTCAATACAAGAAATAAAATTCATACGTCAAACATAGACTACGAAACACTATCCAGCACTTCCAAAATAATGTAACAAAACATAATCATATATGGTGAAACAATACATCTAAGTAAAGAAGTTCAACTAAGGTAGGGCTGCCCACCCCTTGGGCTAAAGCTCTACTAGCCAAATTCAGAAACGCGCATCATCCACCGTACGTTTTACACCGTAAAGTTTTACCGTAAAGTTACACCGTAAAGTTTTACAAGCGGTTATATTGCTACCCAATTCTTCTGGACAAGCATAAGATATATACAATAGTTTAGGTAATTCAGTAATAAGGTAAGTGCAGGTAATATGGCTACCTTAAGAACAGAAATTTTTTAGAGATAGTAAGAACTGATTTAAAAAAATAAAAATTGTCTAAAGAGACTCTTTTTAGTACTTGAAAAAAAAATTAAAAAAATGTCTAGTTAATGAAGATAATATGCCCATAGGTGAAATATAATGAAATAATTCAGATTTAACGCATAAAAAACATCAATTATTAAAAAAAAAAAAAAAAAAAAAAAAAAAAAATAATTTTTGAAACTCAACAAAATATAATGAAAAAATAAGTAAGAAGAAATATTAGAAAACAATATTAAGCAATTTTAATGTTTTACAGTAAAAAAAAATTTAATTTTTTTTAACTTCACATGTAGGGCAATTAAAAACTTCCTTATCATTCTTGGTAAGTCCGACACATTCCTCGTGCACATAATTACGACACACAACACATAATCGCAGATATCCACAACCTTTTCTTTGTTGCAAATACCGCAAAACCAACTGTCTTTATCACTTTTCTTTGCTCGGGATCCTTTTCCGCTAGTCTTCGCAGACTGTTTGTTTAATCGCTGTTGCGATGCTTGAGTTAGAGATCTGCACGGGCTGGGCCAAGGCCCGAAGCTCGTACTCGGCCCGACCCGCGGACCGGGCTCGGGCCTATTTTTCTTCACGGCACTCGGGCCGGGCCACATTTTTTTCTGAAGGCTCGGGCCGGGCCTAGTGATTACTCTTTAAGGGCCGGGCCGGGCCTTACTTTTTTCCTGAAGGATAAGGCCGTGCCTTAAATTATTTTTTCCGTACAGAGCCAGGACTAGTTTCATTCTTCCTAGTCTTCACGCCTCAAAATTTTTAGTCCTGGTTTTGACCAGTATGAAAATCATTGTCTCGGCGTGCCTGGTCCGGTCGAAGGTCAGTAAAATAAGATCTGGCATAAAAATCTTTGCAAAACATGCATACATTTTTAAATCGCCATTATTTTATAATTAAACATTAAAATTTATTCTTTTTAAAGAATAGTAGATTTATACACTTATTAAAATATGGCTAAATTAAAATATAGTAAAACGTGTGAAAAAGAGCCTGCTTATGATGGAATCTTGTCTTAAATTGAAAAATGTGTTGATCCATTAAAAATGAATATACTAATACGTAAGAAAAGAATATATAATACATTTACACCTGCTAAGAAGGCACATTGTCTATAACTCATTTTTTTTTCTTCCCTATGCAATTCCATAATAAAATATTTTACTGTATAGCATTTTTTTGATTTTTAACACTTCAATAAATGAAATATGGATTAACAATATTGATGATAACTTAAACATATACATACAACAAATAGAGATTTATTTAAAAAATAAATATTCCAGCTTGCGGCACCTCTATAAAAATGAAGATTATAAACATGAAAAAAAAAGGCTAAGATAGGAATTTTTGGTTAGATCTCCTCCTACGAGGCAAATTTTTAACCCAAATCGACGTAAAAATTATGTTTTGAAGAAATTCACTCGGGCCGGGCCGGACTTGGGCCGAGATTTTAACTTTTTTCCGGGCCGGGCTCGAGCCGAACTTTTAACTTTTAAATCGGGCCGGGCCGGGCCAACATTTTTTTTTGTTCGGGCCGGGCCGGGCTCGGGCCGAACTTTTAATTTTTGTATCGGGCCGGGCCGGGCCAAATTATTTTTTGTATGGGTCGGGTCGGGCTCGGGCCTGGAAATTTCGGCCCGTGCAGACTTCTAGCTTGAGTGTCTTCAGTATTATTTTGAGGAGCTTTGGGAAAGAGGTCTTTTTTAAAAATTAGAGCACGATAGTTCATTGCTGGTTTTATGACACGAGTTGTTTTACGCTGTTTATGTGGTGATGGCAGTAATTTTTGGAATGGTGAGTCATGAACAGTGGTACAATTTCTGTCATTATATTCCGAAGATGAAGAATCGCAGCTGGAGTCCGAAGAAAAGTCAGGCGTTCTTGAAGGAGAGGACGACTTTGTTTTTCAGAAGATGTCCCTGGAGTAGAAATTTCTCTTCCGCTTTTAGCATTATCCTTTGCCGGACATGCGTTTTCAAAAACAGAACTTCGGGAATTACATTTGGGTTGAAAGGATAGATACCTGTCCCTTTGAAGCCACCTTTAGCGTTGGCAGGTGTCATAGCTTTGTCCCAAACTGGAGAAAATATTCTTCCAATTCGTGCCTTTGTAATGTTGTCATGGTTGGTTTGTTCCAAAAATAAAACAACTTCTTGGTCCCAAAAGTGTTCGTATGGCCCAAAACCGACTTTTTTCAAACGCTGCATGCAGCTCATGAGTTGTATTAGAAGGTAAACAAAGTAGGAGAATGTCATTTTTTTCAGCCACATCCACAATTGAGTAATCAAGATGGGACTTTAATCCATCAAAGATGAGAAGACAGCGTCATTGTGGTTTAAATTTTGATAAATGACTGATCCATTTAACAAAGGTCTGTGTTGTCATGCTTCCTTTTGACGTCATTTCACATGTAGATCCTGCAGGCAGAATATCAACCCCTTTCACCATGCTCTTTAGCAACAAAATGCACTCTTTTTGAGCCCTTTTGAGCATAAACAGTTAAATCTTTATGCAAACTGAGACTAACTGTGCTCTAACTCGCGCAAATATACTCATATAACCATGAAATTTATACATGACACAGCATTCTACCATGGCATGTTCGGTATCTATATATTTAAAACGAAAAGAGCATTCTGTCAAATTTTCCACACGAATATCGTCTCTTTGCGCATGCGCCAACTTTTTTGACGGCTTCTCCCCTCACAAAGGGGAAACCTGATGGATTAGCCCTCCCCTGTTTAGCCTAGGAGGATTGAAAAGGGTTGATTGAAAACGGATGCAGTCACCATTGCATTGAAAGTATAGACCTTCTAATATATTTTTGCTCTGAGATTGAAAGCTAAAGCATTTTTTTAAGAACTCATGTTTCCGCTACTAAATATGCATATTTTTTTCGCAAAATTTTAATGAGAGCTTGATACATATATATATTTATAACGGATTGAAATGTCAGAGAGTTCGGAAGATGAGAATAATTTTTTATTGCTATGTTAAAGGAGCCGACGCGAAAACAAATAAACAAACAAAAAAGCGAGGAGAAAACATTTCTTTTAGAACTAGATAACAATATTTTTTTCACGAAATTTTTACACGGGCTGTAAAACCGTTTTATTTATCACTAATAAAGATTTCAAACAGTTCGGAGAAAAAGAACTTTTTATTTTAAAACTATGAAACAACCCTACGTAAAAAAAAAAAAAAAAAAAAAAAAAAAAAACAAGAAAATAAGCGCTTTTATCACTAAATATCAATTTCTTCGCGAATTTTTCCTTTTAAAATATAATTTCATACAAACTCCGGTTAAAGATATAAAATAATAAAATCTTGATGTTTCTTTTTAAATTTATTATCACGGGCCTGGGCAAGGCCGGTCGGAGGTCAACTAGTTGAAAGTGAAGAGTGTAACATTCATAATTCGTATACAGGGACGCTCAAAAGTATTCTGTTACATTATGGTCTATGGGGGGTAAAATCGTTTGCAGTGTATTTCATTGATGTTACACTATTTTAAACATATTGAAATTGATATACATCACTGAGGTGCACAACAAGATGCATACTATAGAATAGGATGTTAATAGCATTTATCGTTCATTTACATGGACAGACAAAAAAAATCGTTTATATTAATGTTTATGGGCGATAATTGCTGGAAGTGCGTTTTCGTTGTAAGTGTTTTTATATTTCAATAATTTTTTGCATAATACTTGGTGTGTAGGGGAAAGTAGTGTAAAGCTGGGTATCTAACGGTTGTCCTTTATATGACAAAAGTCTGGAAGGGCGTAAAAATCGCAACACCCTACAAAGGTATTTGGGGAAATATGGGCTATTGAAAAATCGCACCTGTTGCCAAAGGAAAATTATTTTCTACTTGGGTAAATTCGTTTTCTAGGACCATTTGTAACAGTTCCGAATTTTGGTGGTAAGGTAAAATTAGGACTAATCAGAAATTAAATTTTTACACTTTCAATAACAAAATGCTTTACTGTAATAAATTTTGAATCACACTTTATAACATTTATTTATTTTTTAAGGTCAGTAACTTTTTTTTCAGGTTTTCAAGCAATTTTTAATATTGTTATGTAATGGCTTTCTCAGCTTTTACTTCTTGTATCCGCTGCAATGTTCATGTTCCCACTGTTTGCAGACTATTCATTGTATGCATCCTTCACCACCTGTTGAGTGATGAAACAATTCATTGCAGAATTCAATGTAAAACCATGTGTGCCCGGTTTCACACCAACATACGACCAGAAATCAACATGGTCGTTCTCCAGGATATCTGGACATACATACTTCGGCTTGGCATCAATATATCATGTGAAAGCTATAGCAAACAGTGGTTTACATACCTAAATCGATCAGCTAATATTAATTTATTTGAATACGGAGAAAAAAATCAAAATTTTTGGAGTGAATTTCTTTTCAATACATACGACATTTTCAAAACTGAGCAAAAAATACTCAAATCTGAGTACGTCGCATAGTCAAAATCACTCAAGTTTAAAACATGTATAGACTCATTTTTGAAAACATGCACACACTCAAGAATAAAACATCCTGTGCTCCTATTTGAGTATGAACATGTTTCAAAAATGAGTTTTAACTGATTCTAATCATTTTTGAGTATGTCCATGTTTCAAAAATGAGCTTGAACTGATTCTAATCATTTTTGAGTATGTCCATGTTTCACAAATGAGTATGAACTGACCTCTATGTGCTCAATTTTAAGTATGTCCATATTTCAATATTCTGAGTATTTCTGGTATACTTCAGACTTGAAAGCATTGGTTCGTCCTATTTGAAACAAAAAGTTTCATAACAAAATGAAAACATCGATTTACTCTGATTCTAATCATTTTTGAGTATGTCCATGTTTCAAAAATGAGCTTGAACTGATTCTAATCATTTTTGAGTATGTCCATGTTTCACAAATGAGTATGAACTGACCTCTATGTGCTCAGTTTTAAGTATGTCCATATTTCAATATTCTGAGTATTTCTGGTATACTTCAGACTTGAAAGCATTGGTTCGTCCTATTTGAAACAAAAAGTTTCATAACAAAATGAAAACATCGATTTACTCTGATTTGAAAGTGTCATTTTTCTCAGTGCAGTACTGCACGGACACTTACGTAGATTCAAAAGCCGATGTCACACTGCTAGGGTATACGCTAAGGGATGTAGCTAAGACGTGTCCACAGGGTGTTCGTAGGGCAGTACCCATCAACGAGAGAGCAGTGTACCCGTATTGACCAGCCTACCCGGTTTTACCCTATTCTTCTCTATAACTTCTATAGATTATATACAGGATTCCGCAAAAGACTTCGAGTTTGTTTCCGCTTATTGACAGAAATTGCTGAAGGGGTACTTTTAACTGTGTTATGCGTTTCCTAACTGAACATTTTTTTTATTGTTTATTTAGATATCTCAGTTTATTGTATGAAAAAATGAAATTTATTAACAATATCATGTGAGTGTTGAAAAAAAGTGTATCTCTGCTATTCATAATCTATGCCGAATGCATGGTTTTTCATTCCTGTTTTTTACCATATTTTGGTAAAATATTGAAACAAATTTTCAATAGTGTAAATGAATTGTAACAAGTCTTTATATAATAACTATAACATAAAAAATCAATAGATAGAGAGCGTATAAACTCTTTGGTTAAGCACCCAGGTAAGTAATGAATAACTAATCCCCCCCCCCTATTTATCTGTTTTAACACCATGCAATCATTGCGCAATGACGTAACATCATAATGTCACCATTACTGACCTTTGTGGTTCAGAAAATAGATAACTATGTATATTTTTGTTTTGCATTTCACGATGAAAAATAATTTCAGAATTTATTTATTATTATTTTTTTAAATATCAACAAAAATTATGCAAAAGTTTTTTTTGCAGTAGTCTTTCTTTCCTTTTCCAATTATATTCGTAATACAAACGCAACGGGGAAGAAGATTTAATCATTTAAAATTTTCTATCCTCGTTTAAATAAATTTAAACTAGAAAAATTATATCCTTATAGATATGGGTCCCATGATTTAATTCCAACAAGGATAAAGTTTTATGAAAAACACACTCATTTTTAGTAAAAAAATGAATGTTAATTTTAATTCAGGAAATCCTGGAATTCACTCAGCAATTCTTGGCCATTTCAACAACAGCAACAAAAATACCAAACCATTTTATTGTTATTCTTATTACACTGCAAATTCCCAGCGCACATTGGGAACACATATGAAACACTTTGATTCAAAAAAAGTGTTCCAGTTACCTTAATGTGTACTGAAATGTGTTCCGAATATGCAACGCTTTAAAGTGTTCTGATCAAGATATTTGTTAAAGATAAACTTGGGAACACATTTGAGAACAGATTGGGAGCACATTTGAGAACAGATTGGGAGCACATTTGAGAACAGATTGGGAGCACATTTGAGAACAGATTGGGAGCACATTTGAGAACAGATTGGGAGCACATTTGGGCACACTTGTGAAATTATCGCTTTTAAAAAGTGCGCTAGAAAGTGTGCATGAACAAAAGAAGTGTTCTAAAACTGTTCCTACAAGTGCGCTTCAAAGTGTACCAAAAAGGTGACAAAATAAGTACTTTAAAAAGTGTTTTCAAAAGTGTATAAAGATTTGCAGTGTATTATTAGCCGCCTCTGGCAACCACTTTTGTTTTTCTTAAATATAAGCTAAACATTGCAACATGTTACTTTTATTCATAATTCAATTTACATGCTAGTGGAGTAATTCCACTCGGCTTTCCGAAAACTTTATAGAATGCTTTGCATTCAGATACTAGGTAATCCAAAAGAAACTGAAAAGTATATAACGCAACATCTGCAAATTTATCCTACTAAAATACTTGAATTATAGAGCTAATCTTTCGTAATCGTATCCGCTGCCAAAGTTAGCGTCAAAGATTAGCAATCCTAACAACGAGTAGTTTCAAGTGTATGAGAATTACAACCCCTTTTTTTTTACTAAAAAGGAACCATTTTAGTATAGTTTAGCATATTTTGCAAAAGTATTTCGTTTGATTTTCTTTTTCAATGCATGTATTTTTTTTTTCTTCTTCATCAATATTAATACATAAATGTCTATTTAGAAAAATAATTTGTTCTTAGAAAATGAAAATAAAAATATTTTACTGGGAGTCTCTCTATTCTAAAAAATAGCTGCAGACAGCTGCCGCTGCCGTAATTAAATTTATTGTGAACCGGGGATCTTCGTCGGCTTATATTAAAAGTATTCGGATGTGCCAATACCAATCCCAAAAGTCCTTCCGGCCTGTACCGGGAGGAAAAGGTAACTTTCCTATATCTTCGTTTTAAAATTTTAGATAATGTTACTCGAAAATAGCAAGCTAAAATGCAAAGAAAACGTTTACAAAAGATTCTTTAATACTGAATTTGAATAAGAAATTCGCCAAATTAGTGAGCTATAGCCAAGTTGGCTTCATTTATAAAGACTTATTTTGCTCGCCAAATTTGGCGATATTTCGCCAATTGTCGCCAAGTTTGGCGATTTCAAATATCTAATATAGGAAGCAAATATCAAAAATAGGAGATTCAAATTATTTTCTTTCATTGTTGTAATCATTTTCCCAATCATACGCATAAAACTATATATTCGTATCCGTTAGCGACAAATTTTCGCCAAACTTGGCGACAATTGGATAAATATCGCCAAATTTAGCGATCAAAATAAGTCTTCATAAATGAAGCCAACTTGCCTATAGCTCAATAATTTGGCGAATTTCTTATCTTTTGTATTTGGTTCCTTTGAATTTTAGCTTGCTGTTTTGGAGTAACATTAGCTAAAATTTTAAAACGAAGATATAGGAAAGCTACCTTTTCCTCCCGGTACAGACCGGAAGGACTTTTTTGTAATGTGCTGTCTCCTTTCAAAATGTCAGCCACCCTAGAATTTCAAACTGCTCTATCTCAGCGATTTTTTAAGATAGAGATAAAACAAAAAAAGGCTCTGGAATCCTTGCATCAAGGCCTAACACTTAAGCAAAAAATAAATTAGAAATTTTAATTTTTTTGTATATTTATTTTAGTTTTAAATTTTTAAATGGCCGCCATCTTTAAACAAAATGGCAGACCAAACTGGCCAAAGAACTCGGTCGAGACATTGGTGAGCTTGATACACACAATTAGTTTCATCCAAATTAATTTATAAATACGAGCGTTATCGTATGTGTATGACATAGATCAGATATATAGGGGAGATTGGGAATGAATGGGACATTTTAACAAAAATATTTATTTTAAATATATTTTTAAAGTTATTATCAATATTATATATCACATTTCATACATTAAGAGTGTGACTACATCTTATGCACAATATCTATTCAAGATTATTATTATACAGATATATATTATGAAATTAAAAAAAAGTTCCTCTCTGTCAAAAAGATCCCACAGCAGGGATGAATGGGACATAAATATTTTCCTCCCTGTATTCAATGTTAAGGACTAAAAGCTGACAAAAATGCCTCTTTGGCAAAAGCTGAGAAGATTATAAATTGTAATATGATCTCCAGGATTAATTATCAGCCAATAATCTTGGACACATCTGAACTTTGTCTTAAAAGGCCGATAAACGGAAGCATTCAATGGCTGAAGACGAAGGCTAGAATGAGGCTGAAATGTTAAAAGAATAATTACCATAAAGTATTAATTTATCAACCTGTATAACATTATTTAGTTAATAAATATGTTTTTCAGCATCCTCTAGGGATGAATGAGACAGTCCCATTCATCCCCATTTGAAATGTCCCAATCATCCCCATGATGCATATATTCAATTGTCAGCCATTTTGTCTCAAAAATTATTCTGCCACAATGGTTAATATTCATTCATTTTGATTACCAATATTGAGCCTTTAAATAAAAAACTACAACACATCTTAATTGTTTATATTGCATAAGATATTTAAGTAACTTCAAATGTAAAAAAATTACTTTTGAGCAGAGATTTCAGGAAATGCAAATTTGAGGGAAAATGAAAACAGTCATGTGATCTTGCTTTTGGTTCTGAAGCACACTATGGTAGTGAAATCTATGAGGGTAGGAAGCAACTAAAAAGAAATGTTTATTGCCTGAAATATTGAGAACGTCCCATCCATCCCTTGTCCCATTCATCCCCCATCTCCCCTATATATGGATATATCTATATATATAAATCAACATTTGAACGGAGGGTGGTTGTGGGGTCTGGGGGTCATGATCGGTGAAAATATACCCAACAGTCTTCTCGTGCTCGAAAACCATTGGATGCAAAATTTAGTGTAAATTGAACCGCTTTTTAGATCTTGACCCACAAAGACCCAGAAATGACCCACTAATCGAATTTTGTCGAACATGTAACCTAGCCCAATGATTTTCGCGTGCCCGAAACTCGTAGGATACAAAATTTAATCAAAATCGTTAGAGCCGTTTTTTAGATAAAATTAATTTGACCCACTTTGACCCAAAAATGACCCACTAATCGAAAGTTCTCGAACATGTGACCCAGCCCAATAGTCTTCTCGTGCCCAAAAATAGTCGGATACAAAATTTCGTCAAAATCGTTTGAACCGTTTTTTAGATACAATTAGCTTGACCATGACCCAAAATGACCCACTAATTGAATTTTCTCGAACATGTGACCTAGCCCAACAGTCTTCTCGTGCCCGAAAACCCTTGGATGTAAAATTTAGTGTAAATTGACCCGCTTTTTAGATCTTGACCTACAATGACCTAGAAATGACCCACTAATCGAATTTTCTTGGACATGTGACCTAGCCCAATGATTTTATCGTGCTCGAAACTCGTAGGACACAAAATTTAATCAAAACCGTTAGAGCCATTTTTTAGATAAAATTAATTTGACCCGCGTTGACCCAAAAATGACCCACTAATCGAAAGTTCTCGAACATGTGACCCAGCCCAATAGTCTTCTCGTGCCCAAAAATAGTCGGATACAAAATTTCGTCAAAATCGTTTGAACCGTTTTTTAGATACAATTAGCTTGACCATGACCCAAAATGACCCAAAATGACCCACTAATGGAATTTTCTCGAACATGTGACCTAGCTCAACAGTCTTCTCGTGCCCGAAAACCATTGGATGCAAATTTAGTGTAAATTGAGCCGCTTTTTAGATCTTGACCCACAATGACCCAGAAATGACCCACTAATCGAATTTTCTCGGACATGTGACCTAGCCCAATGATTTTATCGTGCTCGAAACTCGTAGGACACAAAATTTAATCAAAACCGTTAGAGCCATTTTTTAGATAAAATTAATTTGACCCGCGTTGACCCAAAAATGACCCACTAATCGAAAGTTCTCGAACATGTGACCCAGCCCAATAGTCTTCTCGTGCCCGTAAATGGTCGGATACAAAATTTCGTCAAAATCGTTAGAGCCGTTTTTAAGATAAAATTTGCATATATATATATATATATATATATATATAACCACACACAAGATTTTCTCGTATTAGAATATATGATATATATAACAAAACGTACAATTTTTTACTTATTACAAATATGAAAATTAAACCTAGATTGGTCAATTAGGTGATTCAGTACGATTTTTTTTCACCAGCTACCGTGTCCGTTCCGAAAATCGAACAAAATTCGTTATCACAGCGCCACCTTCTGGCCGATGCTCTCCAAACTTTTATACTAATCTCGGCCAATTACATTACATCTAAATATAAAATGTCGTTGAAAAATATTCATAAATTCTTCACTTAAACTATAAAAAATAGAGAAAAATCGCAGAAAAATCATTATCATAGCGCCACTTCCTGGGGAATATCCTTATTTACCAACTGGAATATGACGTCCATAGTCAAAAACATATACATGAAGTTTGGTTCAATTCTATGCATAACTTCGTACAGTTTTCTATGATACAATAATGAAAATACTCGCATATGAATTTTGACCAGGATCCAAATATAATATTTTTGTTTTAGGGAACATATTAAAATATAAATTTCGTAACTAAAAAAATTAACTACTTTGACGTTTTTCATTTGATGGTAGATCAATATTTTAAACATTTTCGTAATTTGAACTATACATTTAACACTTGAAGTTTAGGATTTAGATATTGATCACCGATAAGAAGCCAACACATTGTACAAAAAAGTAATTTGTGCGATTAATCTTGTTTTCTTTAAAAAAAGACAAAACAGCAAAATAACCATGTACATCATTTTTCACAAATTCAGAGTTTTCTTCTTGTATACTATCATTCCTTCATATCATAAATATCTGTAGGCTTATGAACTCTGTCGTTTGGTGAGTTTTTAGTTTTTACAATACAAAAAGCCACTGAACTATGTGATGGGTTCATTTACCCAGGAATGTTTCCGGCTAATGGATCATTGCCTAGTGTATTGTGCGAACAACACGTGCATAATTTTTGCATAATTCTTGCTTCTCTCCATCTCATTAATATTCCAAGTATTCGATACATAAAAGAAAGATCATTTAGAGAACGGATTTACTCTCTAGCTCTCTCTTTCTCCCCCTCCTCTCTCTCTGAGCATCTATCTCTCCTATTTTCTTTCTCTTATTAGATTTACGGAATGTCCATCGAGATCATTATTTCAATAGCAACTTGTATCATTCTCAATCATTAATCATAGAGCTATGTATCTGTTTAAAACTTTTTTTCGTTTACTTCTTTTCTATTCTGCCTTATCTTCTGAAACATATTTTGTCGCCTAGCTACTGTGAACGGAGGCCGCTTGATCGAAAGATGAATAAAAGATTCGATTAACTTATAGAATACAGTTTCTGTGCTAAATTTTATGTACAGGACTATTATAAATAAAATTCACCTATTTTGAAGTCTCTAGCAATAGTACTTAGGGTTACAAAACAACGAAATTTCACTAATATGTGTAGTTAAGCTGAAGAATACAAGTTAAACTGTAAAAAATGAAAAAAAAAAACGATGGTCAGTGAGATCGCTAACTGAGCCTACGCTAGTCATCCGAAGAAACTCGAATACTAATGTTAAGTCTATGGGAATATTCTTTATAGATTTCTCGCTCGCATTTTAATATTTTTAAATATTTAAATATTTATTTATTTATTTATTTATTTATTTATTGCATAGGATAGCTGAGGTTGATCTATAACGTTGTTAGTTTTTACTTTTTCGATTTTGGTTCCAGTTTTTTTTATATATATAAGGGTACTTTTACTTTCAGAAGCGGTTCCAAAATTGAAAATGTCTTTGGAGATAACCTTGACAAAGAAATTCGACAGAGATAACCTATCCCACTCTCAAAAGTGACATCTTAAGAGGAGTGGTTGAAAAAAATAGTGATGCAATAAGTGGAGTACAATATGAGAAACAACGTATGAGAATGATCGGGAATTCTGAAACATGTCGTAATATGCGGATTGACGTTTTATCGAGGTGACTTACCAACGAGGTTCGACTGTACATCTAAATGTCATAATTAGTCCTTTTAGTTATTTTGGATAGACTGTCGTTTAAAAATATAAAATCATACAAAGTCGAGGGTGTACGATGCCGAAGGCAGTGGGGCCCCTGACGTTATGTTCACTTGGAAAGATTTTCGTTTAAAAATATAAAATCAAAACAGATCATAGCGCGCGTAGCACCCCCGGTGTACGCTGCCGAAGATGGTGGGACACCTAATTCTAGGTTCGTTTCGCTAGATTTTCATTAAAAATTATAAAATCATATAAATTCGAAGGGGAAAGCTAACGAAGGCAGTTGGGTCCCCAACCTTACGTTCGTTTGGAAAGGTTTTCGTGTAAAAATAAAAAATCAGAACAGGTTGGAATGTGTGTATCATGCCTGGTGTACGCTGCCGAAGGCAGTGGGACCCGCCACCTCTAGGTTCGTATAGATCAATTTTCTTTAAGAAATATAAAATGTTACAAATTCGAGGGTATACACTGCTGAAGACAATGGTGCTCCAAATATTAGGTTCGTTTGGAAAGATTTCCTTTTTAAAATATAAAATAATTCAACACTGATTCTAGGTATATTTAAGTTTATTATCGCGGAATCGGGCAACATCGGGTGGATCAGCTAGTTTCTCATAAAATATCACATAATTTTCCCATTCTACCTCATTTACGTTGTTTAAAAATTATTATAACCTTTCCTTTATATTAATTTTATTGAAACAAAAAATATTAAAACCCAAGATCTTTCCAAGCTCTTTCTTTTTTAATTACAATCGTAACAATGCGTCGATTGTTGATACTACGCGAGATAAACAATGACATTAGAACGCACACGAAAAGATGTATCGATAGATAATTTTTATGAAAACACACTGACCCCGAAAGTGGTTTTCAAAGTCGTTTATAATCGGGTAATGATAACACATTTTCCTGTGTGTTCAGGAACATGAAATTTCATTGAAAGATAAAGTATAAGATGAAGTTAAGTGATAATTTTACTTTTATTTTCGCCGACTGCTTGAGAATACAATAGATTCTGCAATGTTATAAGAAAATATTAAAAATATTAAATAATATTTATAAATTAAGATTCGCTATCGAGAGTGAATTCACCGATAATTTGTCAATAAGATATTGCACTTCGATAGACATAGATGTACTCTTTATTTTATCTTTTACACGAGATTTGTTTTATATGTTGAACAAAAAAATTATAATAATAATAATAAAAATCATACAAAAATTAAATAAATATTAAAAAAATATTAGAGTTAACTACTTTGCTTTTGATATTGAAATATACTCCATAAGAAAAGTTACTGACAGTGTATAGGGATTTAATTTTTGCATAGGTAGGTTATTCTTATACTCAAAATGTTATAGAAATGGAAACTCCAATTTCTATACAAATACGCTAGTAAAGATAAAAGATGAGGCTAGTCTGAAAACAAGGATACCACTAAGAACATGTAATCGAGTGATGAACAGTTTTGAATAGGATGAATTCATTTATCGGGTAGTTCTTCTCTAACCCTCAACTGACGGTTCAACACCAGGTTGAGAAACCACAGGTTAGTGATTTTAACCGAGAGTAAAACTATTCCGATTCTCCATCAACTTGGAAGGAACCGAAGAACTCAACCCTGAGTTAAAATAATATCAGCTCATTGACCAAAGGGATCATGTGATCTAGTTTGTTTGTTTGTTTTATTGAGAACATACATCTGACTTGTGCGCTTGATACAAATATCTGCTTATAAGTCATCGTCGAGAAGAGGACTGGACTGACACAAGCAGGGCTTAATTTCTAAGGAAAAAAGTACTAATATTCTGCAGTACTAACACCCGTAGCGTACCTCCCCCTCCCCCCTCCCACCCAACAAATTAAAAAATTGGTTTTTATTAGTAAAATTAAAATTTTAAATACATTTATCTGCATAAACTTAGCTATCCACTGTTCCCCTTTTTAGTTATTACTCCTTCCAAATAGAAACCTTTGCCTAATCTTAATGTTAATGAATCGCAGAATTCTGCGATTCAATAAGCTCAGGATTATGATTCGGAAAGAGTGTTAACACAAAAAAGGAATAGTTCGCAGCTATGCCGAATAGAAAAAGACTATTTCTGTTTACCCTTTATTCTGATCAAAATAATCATTAAAATGACTTGAAATGGAAATAAATAAAATTTTGAATTTAAGACAGATTGAATAGAAATCGAACCCGTTTCAACTCCATCTCTTACGTGTGCGACACATTACGCCACATATAAATGTTTTGATACAAAAGAAGGCAAAAGATAGGAGATGAGAGTGAAAAGAAAGGGTAATTTGAGTTCGTTTTTCGGAAGCGTTATTGCACTGAGCTCCGGAGCGCAGTATTTATGAGCTCCGGTGAATTCTGGCCAATATTTAAATATTTACTAAAAACAGAGAAGTACCGGAGCTGAGCTCCGGCGCAAATTAAGCCCTGGATACAAGGAAATAGCATCACTGAGGAATTATACCCCGGACCTCCACAACGAATCTTCAATGGAGGTGACGGGAGTACATGATCTAGTAAACGTCTCCTATGTGTTCTGGCTTCGCCTAGTATTAATTTTTTGTTTCTTTCCAATAATGAAACTAAAACGATGATTGTAAGGGCATACTTTCATTTTAAATTTTTAGAAAAATAAACGTTACAAATTAAATTCTACACTGTAAAAGATGACCAATGTTTCTTATTTTATGAAAATATACTATAACCACGAACGAAAATATATAATAATCTTCTGAGTTATCCGAAATTTTAAATAGCATGTTACATTGTCTTTTGAATCCCCAGAAACGAATACATTTTCAAAATTTAAAGAATAATTTATAAAAACAAATTATTTTTAGCTGCCCGAATTTTTCAGAAACGTTTCCGAAGGGTTTTTATAGTCTATTAATTAGTGTCCTCAGCCTGAAATACCTGTTTTTCGAATGTTATCCATTCTCAAGTACACGTTTTCAGCCGCATAAGTTAATTTATACATGAGAGAGTAAAGAAATAATCTTAATTTTAATGTTATTGTTAACGCTGTTAATTTTACATGTTTGTCTGTTAAAATTTTTTTTTTGCATGAAAATGTTTACTTCAGAATTGATAGCATTCGAAAAACAGGTATTCCAGGCTGAGGACACTAATTAATACACTATAAAAACCCTTCGGAAACGTTTCTGAAAAATTCAGGCAGCTAAAGATAATTTGTTTTTATAAATTATTCTTTAAATTTTGAAAATGTTTTCGTTTCTGGGGATTCAAAAGACAATGTAACATGCTATTTGAAATTTCGGATAACTCAGAAGATTATATTATATTTTCGTTCGTGGTTATAGTATATTTTCATAAAATAAGAAACATTGGTCATTTTTTACAGTGTACACACAATAAAAAATTTTGTTGTGCGTGATTGAAAGCTTAACAACATTCCAGATGACAGCCCTTTTTTGATAAAGATTGTCTGACATATCAACAAATTCTCTGAATGCAACAATAACTGAAATTGTAGCTGATGTTTTGGAAGCGAAAAACGGGCCAGCAGTAGAATCCGACAACGATCATGAAGATGAGGTATCTCCCAAACCGATTGTTGCAAAACAAAAAGCTTTCATTGAAGATCTAACGAGCTGTATTTCGTCTTTCAATAGCACTGCAGACAGCGAATATAATATGTTATATTCCTTAGAGAAAGAAATTTTGATTTCACAAAACTGACATCAAACAAAAATAGGTGTTTTTTTTTTTTTTTTTTTTTTTTTTTTTAAAGGCGATAATAAATGGGTACGTTTGAATTTTACAACCAAATGCTACGTAACACACTTACTATACTTTCTTTAATTTGTGATCCATTTTATGGATTCTAATTCTTATTCTACTAATTTATATAATTTATAATGTAATTTAGTTACAGTATACTTATTATATAAGCATTTGGAATTTTATTTTACATTTAACCTAAACTCCGCTTAAGAAGTCATTTCGCTTAATGAGTCATTTTTAAGTGGGCCTGAGAGTGACGTACTAACGAGGTTTAGCTGTATTAAACTTTCATTTCTGACCAAACGTTCCTGAAAAAAATCTAAAAATATACCCCCCCCCCCTTTTCCTTTTTAATTAATAAATTAATTAATTTTGGAAATTATTTAATTAATAAATTTAATGTACGGAAACCCTTTTAGCGCGAGTTATACTCGTACTTGGACGATTTTTTTTTTCAATAAAGGGGAGCGTACTTGGCCGATTTTTTTTTTTTCCTTATTTTTTTTTTCAACAAAAGGGAGCGTACTTGGCCGATTTATTTTATTTTATTATTATTTTTTTTATTAAAGGGGAGCGTACTTGGCCGATTTATTTATTTTTTTATTTCAATAAATAGGAGCGTACTTGGCCGATTTATTTTTTTTTTCAATAAAGAGGAGCGTCAGGGACATCTATGGTCTACAGACTTGGTTTCCTAGTCCGAGCAGGCCTTCTCGGTCAGTAAAAGTAAAGTAAAGACGGACAGACAAATCAAATTTAAAGGCACTTTTCAACTATGTTGGAAAGTGTTAAAAAGGAGTGTCTATACATGTGTTTGGGTATGTCGACATGTCGAGGTATGTAAAGGAAATATTTTACAAATTGCGAAAGTATCCAGTTTTTTATTTGTGACTCTTTTCTTTTGAAATATATATTTGAATACTGCTTAATATATCCATACATCCTCGTAAAGCGAATTTGCATAAGTTATGAAGAAATAAAATCAACACCAATATAATATCTTAACAAATTTTACAAGTGTTACAAACTTCCAAATGGCATGTCGTGACATTTCACCAGTAAATGTTACGCAGACACTTCTTTCGAAACAAAAGATAATTATTCCTTGAAATTTTCAAAGTCGCGCGTAAATACTGGTCTATAATTTATGTGGAATTTTTTTTATGATAACGGGTTTTTTTTAACTATCGGTATAAAAAAATATCTACTTACATCTTTTTAGATTTAAAAAAAAACTTTACTTATCTATATTATCAAGGACAAACGTGTCCGTGCGTAACGCTGACGTCATTTTGCGAATGGCAACACTTAACAATGAAATTTTAGTTTTGCGATTTTTGCTACAGCATTTTTTTTTTATTTCTAAACATCGCATATTTTCAATTTTTACACCGTTAATAGGGAAAAAAATCATCTTTCAAATACAATTTGTTTGAAAACTGTATCGCAATTTACTCATTTATTATAACATTAAAATTAAATTTCAAGCATGATATTTTAAAAAATCAGTCTATCGTTTGCAGACGATAACAAAAAATTAATCTGTTTGCACTTTAAACAATATAAAAAGTTTCCCATTTGTTTCCAGCTAATATTCCATAACGAAATTAAAACTTCATTAAGCAATAAATAAAACAGTATAAATAAAACACAAATTTAACAGGCATGTAATCTAAATAAGCGCTTAAAACCGCTGAAATTATCAGAATAATAATAATAATAAACTCTTGTAGATAACGAAATTTTTAGAGATTTCTTCGGTTATAAACCAATACGAAATTACCGCTTTTAATAAATTTCAAAATTTTATTTGAATATGTAATTGACATATTAAATATATAAATGATCATTGGTGTTGTTAGGGAGCAATCTAAAACAAGAACGAAAATCACACGTCAAGCATAGATTATGTAACACTTTCCAACACTTCCAAAATAATTTTACAAATCATTACCGTTTAATAAGCTGAAATATAACATCTAAGTAAACAATTTGGAAAACGCATAACCTATTTAAAAACGTAATTTCAGGAATTTCCAACATATACAATATTCGGAAAAATATCCGAAATACTTTTATTCAGCCCTGTATAGGATCTATAGATTTGTATATATACTACATAGGATCCTAAATTTTAGTTTAGTTAGGAAACGCGTAGCACAGTTTAAAATTCTCCTTCTGGAGTTTCTGTCAATAAACGAAAATGTGTTCGCGAACTTTTGTGCTGCCCTGTATATAATTTACAGAATTTATACACACCAAGTAATAGACAAAAAGTGAGTTAAATTTAAAATCGCGTTCAGCAACTTAAAACGCACTTCCAGGAATTATTGTTAACATACAGTAGAGAATTCCTTTGTGTGTCCCTGTAAATGAACGATGACTGGTATATACACACTATTCTGTAGTAAGCCTCTTGTAATGCACCTTAGTGATATATATAAATTTCAATGCGTTTAAAATAGTGAAACATTATTTAATCAATCCGCAAACGATTTTTCTCCATAGACGTAATGTAACGGAATTCTTTTGACTGTCCCTGTAAAGTAACTGTAAGTGCTATGCACACCCTATACCATATTAAACTTCTTGTAATGCACCTTAGTGATATATATCAATTACAATGTGTTTAAAATTGTGTAACATCCTTAAAATAAACCGCAAATGATTTTTCCCCATAGACCGTAATGTAACGGAATTCTTTTGAGTGTCCCTGTAAAAAAAACTATAAGTGCTACACCTTTCAGTTGAAATAGGGAACATGCTATAGATAACGACAATAACATATAAAAGTTGCAGGGCAATCCGAGCATATTTACGGGAATTAGAGCACAGACAGACGGCCATACGGCAAACGGCAGACAAACCGAAGTCCTAAACACTTTTCAACTAGGTTGGAAAGTGTTAAAAATAATGTAAAAAAATCTATTAGAGTTTTTAATAATAATAATAATGGTTTTCACATATATTCTCTATTCCGGGAAACCCGGGATGGATGCCGTAGTTCTTATAAAGTTTTAAAATTATATGCATGTTAGGAAATGGTTTTAAATTTCACAAAGTTCTGGTTAAAGTTTCAGATTGGGGTTAGAATAAACATGAAAAGAAAGATTTTTTTCAGATGTGAAAACAAAGAGTTGTGTTGCACCGTTGGCTGAGTTCTATATACATTTAAAAAAAAAATCATGTACGTAACATGATTTAACCTTTATTCCACGTGTTTTAAAATAAAAATTACAGACGCCTAATTTCAGAAAAGTAAAATATATTTGCTAGTAAAAAAAAAAAAAACGTTATTGATGTGCATCTTATTTATAAAGATGCACGATTTTATAATGATATGCCTTAATTTGTATTGCCTTTTCATTTCTTTAGATCTGTAAGGTCTTTTGTAAGACTTTTTGTTAAAAGTTATTTTTGTGCTTTTTTTGCCGATAAGTTTTTTATAATAAAAAAAATGCAATTATAAAAATTCTGTAAATATATTACTTATCCATCATACGTAGTATAGGGTAAGTCTTGTAATCGTTTTAAAAATCGAAAAAAAATGGACGGATTTACACGTTGCTGACACTGAAGATTCCGAAAAACATATTTTTAGAAAAAAAAAAAGTTTTGTCCGTCTGTTTGTGTATGTGTCTGTAAACGTTCTACCTCCCGAACAAATTGAGATAGAGACTTGAAATTTGGTATGTAATTAGTATGTAATAATGAGAAGACTCTTGAATTTCAATAACCTCGATTATCCGGAACTATTTTTTAGGTCTCTCGAAATATTCGTTCTGATAAAAACTATATAAAAATTTTCGAAATTGTTCATTTTAAGGGGTGAATATAAAAGACAATAAAAAATGAAGCCAAATGGATAATTAGTTGCCGAGATATTTGTAATCCTATTTTTCGCACTCTTCGATTTTTCATGACACTGTATTTCAGTCAAATTTCAAATTCAATATAGTCAAGTAGTTCATTTGATCCACAGAAATACTTACTTCAATATATATAAAACGTCAAAACATATTTAAATAAAATAATAATTATTACACATATATTATTATATAATAACTATTATTGTTTTCATATTTTACATTATGCATATCCATGATGGGTAAGTAGTACGGTGGCCCCCAGCGACTAGTTTTTAAAAAGTCTGAATCCTTTATTTCCATACGTCAATAAAAACGATTAAAAATATCATTAAAAGTGAGTAAATAAGAAAACATTAATACAAATTGTAAACTAGTAAAGATTTTGACACCTTCTTTTTATTACAAGGGGAAAAAATACAAAATGAAGTTTTCATCTGATAAAATATAATTATCGGAGAATATAGCTCCGGCTTCCGAACAAAAATTGCACTTTCATCAACATGATAGCTCCCAAATTATTATTCGCAATGGCGCACAAATTTTAACCTACTATAGTGTCAATATCTCTCCGGGAATGGAAGAAACATTCGTTAAACCAAACTCTTCAAAACAACGAATCAAATATCTCATATAAATTCATATATTATTTTCTATATATTTTAAACTTTTATTCAAAAATATATTTTTCTTGCTCACGCTCACGTTAAGTCGATACAATAAATATTGTTTCATCAGAACGTGACTGTAATATATAGAAATTACACTAAAATATAAAAAAATAATATAATATATGAACTTAGATGGGATTTTCTGGTCGACGTTTTGAGGCTTTTGGGTTGACGAATGTTTTGGATTTTCAATGTCCGGTGATATCATAGCACTATCGACTGTCCGTCAAATTTGAGGTCAATGCGAGAAATTATTTTGGGAAGTATGACGTTGACAAAAAGGTATTTATTTGCGGAAAGTCGGATATATACTCCGACAATAACTATCTCGGAGAGAATTAGAATAAATAACTTTTTGTTTACTTTTATATCTGCATTTTCTCCACAACGTGATGATATACAACCATTGGAAAGATTTGAAAGATATTTTTGTTTTGTACTTACATGCGCATTTGTGTACATACTAAAAATCAAGTTGCGTTGGCTGATATTTTTTCCGTATCACCATAAATTATATTTTAAAATTCAAGTCTAAACTAAGAATTTTGCATATTTCCACCCTCAGGATGTTTCCGAACGATCCTGTGATCTCGACCTACTAGAACTCATTTGAAGGATTTCATCATACTATAATCAGCCGTTTCATGTCAATACATTCAAAAATGTGAATGACCATGTACGGCAATTTACAATATGAAATGATGGGCTAAAAGTAATTTTACATTGTCTTTCAATGAAAACATACCGAAGTTTTCAGAACTTAAATGACCTGCCGACAAGTAAAAGAAAGAACTTCTAACTGATGATCCTTCCAAGTAAATATATCGATTTCCTACTTTAAAATTAATAATCTGATGTGGATTAAAATAGTTCTCTCGGAGAGAATTAGAATGAAGCACTTTTCTTTATTTTTATATCTGCATTTTTCTCAACATAGTGATAATGTAAAACTATAGAAAATATTTGACAGATTTTTTTTTTCTTTTGTAATTACATGTATATTTTGAGACATATTAAAAATCATGAGGCGCTGGCTGATACTTTTTTTGCATCACCATAAATTATACTTTTTAATTCAAGTTTGAAGCAAGAAATTTGCATATTTCCACCCTCATGACCTTTCCAAAAGATTAAACGCTTGATCTCGCCACTATTCCCTACTAGAACTCTTTTTGTCGGAATTTATTATACTATAATTTCCCCGTTTTATGTGAGTACGTTCAAAAATGGGAATGATCACATAGGGTGATTACAATATGAAATGATCGACAGCGATTAATTTTACATTGTCTTTTAGTAAAAGCATACCGAAGCTTTAAGAAATTAAACAAGTAAAACAAAGAACTTCTAACTCGTTTTCCATTCAAGTAGTATATCGATTTTCTACTTTAAACTTAAATAATCTGACGGGGTTAAAATAACTATCTCGAAGAGAATTTGAATGAAGCACTTTTCTTCACTTTTATATCTGCATTTTTCTCAACATTGTGATAATGTAGAATCACAGAAAATATTTGATGTTTCTTAATTACATGCATATTTTGAGACATGTTAAAAATCATGGGACACTGGCTGATATTTCTTCGGTATCACCATCAATTACATTTTATAATTCAAACTTGAAATGCGAATTTTGCATATTTCCACCTTCATGACGTTTCTAAACGATCATCTGATCTCGACTTGAACTCATTTGTAGGTGTTCATCATACTATAATCCGCCGATTCATGTGAGTACATTAAATGTGAAAACCATATACGGTGATTACAATATAAAATAATCGACAACGATTAATTTTACATTGTCTTTTGGTAAAAGCATACCGAAGCAGTAAGAACTTAAATGATCTGCCAACACGTGAACGAAAGAACTTCTAACTGGTGATCCTTCCAAGTAGTAATATCGATTTACTACTCTAAACTTAATAGTCTGATAGGAATTAAAATAACTATCTCGGAAAGAATTTGAATGAGGCACTTTTCTTTAGTTTTATATCAACATTTTACTCAACATAGTGATAATGTAAAACCATAGAAAATATTTGACAGATTGTTTGTTTTGTAATTATATGCATATTTTTTAGACATATTAAAAATCATGGGGCGCTGGCTGATATATTTACCGTATCACGATAAACTGTATTTTTTTTTATTCAAGTTTTAAACAAGCAATTTGCATATTTTCACCCTCTTAACATTTCCAAACGATCCTCTGATTTCGCCCTGTTCCCCTACTAGAACTCTTTTTGTAAGAAGTTTATCATACTGTAAGTATTACCAGTGCCATATGAATACATTTAGAAATTATGAATGACCATATACGACCATTTACAATATGAAATGATCGACAGATTTATTTTGCATTGTCCTTTAGAAAAAGCATGCTGTAACTTTAAGAAATTAAATGGCCTGCCGACAAGTAAAAAAAGAACTTCAAACTGATGATCCTATCCAAGTGGTATATCAATTTTTGACTGTAAGCTTAGTAATCTGGTGGGAATTAAACTATCTATCTTGAAGAAAATTTAAATGAAGTACTTTTCTTCTCTTTTATATCTGCATTTTTCTCAACATTGTGATAATGTAGAATCACAGAAAATACTTGAAAGATTTTTCTTCTTAATTACATGCATATTTTGAGACCTATTAAAAATCATGGGGCCCTTGTTGATATTTTTTGCATCCCCATAAATTATATTTTTAAATTCAAGTTTGAAGCATTTGCGCATATTTCCACTTTCATGACGTTTCCAAACAACCAAACAATCCTCTGATCTCGCACTATTCCCTACTAGAACTCTTTTTGTAGGAGTCCAGTATACTATAATTTCCCCGTATCATATGACTACCTTCAAAAATGTGACTTATTACCTATGGTGATTACAATATGAAGTGATCGACATTGATTTTACTAAAAGACAATGTAAAATTAATCGTTGTGGATCAATTCACATTGTAATCTGCATAGAGGATCATTCAAATTGTTGAACGTACTCACATTACACAAGGGAATTATAATATACTGAATTGTTTGTATAGTGTATACTGTTTAAAAGCATACCGAAACTTTAAGAAGTTATATGAGCTGCCAACAAGTAAAATAAAGAACTTCTAACTGATGATCATATCCAAGTAGTATATCTATATTCGACTTTTTAAGCTTAGTAATCTGGTGGGAATTAAACTAACTATCTCGAATAGATTTTGAATGAAGTACTTTTCTTCACTTTTACATCTGCATTTTTCTCAACATTCTGATAATGTATAATCACAGAAAATATTTGAAAGATTTTTCTTCTTAATTAACATATATAGTTTGAGACATATTAAAAATCATGGGGTGTTGGCTGATATTTTTTCCGTATCACCATAAATTATATTTTATAATCCAAGTTTGAAACAATAGTTTTGCATATTTCCACCTTCATAACACCTCCAAACGATCCTTTAATCTTGACCCATTCCCTGCAAGAATTCTGTTCGCGCGAATTCATCATACTATAATGCCTACTCGTGTCATGTAAGTAAGTACAAAAATGTGAAGGACCATTATATGGTAATTGACAGTATGAAATGATCGACAATGACTTATTTTGCATTGTTCTTTAGGGAAATAATACTGAAGATTTAGGAAATTAATTATTTAGGAAAATAATTTGTCATAAAATGACCTGCTATGAAATTGATAAAAATCTTTTAAAATTATATTTTGCATAATTTATCCTAAAATGACTTTCTATGAAATTTATAAATATATTTTTAAAGTATATTTTGGATAATTTGTCCTAAAATGACTTGTTATGAAATTGATAAAAATATTTTGAAAGTTTATTTTAAAAGTATATTTTGGATAATTTGTCCTAAAATGACTTGTTATGAAATTGATAAAAATATTTTGAAAGTTTATTTTAAAAGTATATATTGGATAATTTATCCTAAAATGACTTGTTATGAAATTGATAAAAATATTTTGAAAGTTTATTTTTAAAGTATATTTTGGATAATTTGTCCTAAAATGACTTGTTATGAAATTGATAAAAATATTTTGAAAGTTTATTTTAAAAGTATATTTTGCATAATTTATCCTAAAATGACTTTCTATGAAATTTATAAATATATTTTAAAAGTATATTTCGGATAATTTGTCCTAAAATGACTTGTTATGAAATTGATAAAAATATTTTGAAAGTTTATTTTAAAAGTATATTTTGGATAATTTGTACTAAAATGGCTTGCTATGAAATTGATAAAAATATTTTAAAATATACTTTTAAAAGTATATTTTAAATGTATATTTGGGATATTATCCTAAAATGACTTGCTATGAAATTGATAAAAATTATTTTAAAAGTATATTTTGAGTACTTTGTCCTAAAATGACTTGTTATGAAACAGCTAAAAATACTTTAATTAATAAAACAATAGATACATCGATTCTATTTACAAAAACAATGAAAATTATGTTTATTCATTTTTTTTTTTTTCAAACCTTTGTTTTGTGTACATAAATTTAAGCAGGTAATCACAGCTTTATTTTTTTCCGTATCACCATAAATTATATTTTATAATCCAAATATGAAATAAGAATTTTCCATATTTCCACCCTCATGACACCTCCAAACGATCCTTTAATCTTGACCCATTCCCTGCAAGAATTCTCTTTGTGGAAGTTCATCATACTATAATTCCTACCCGTGTCATGTAAGTAAGTACAAAAATGTGAATGACCATACATAGTAATTCACAATATGGAATGATCGACAAAGATTTATTTTGCATTGTTCTTTAAGAAAATAATACTGAAGATTTAGGAAATTAAATGGCAAGTGTAAAAGTAAAAGAAAGAACTTCAACTAATGGTCCTGTCCAGGTAATATATCGATCTTCAACCTTAACCTTAGTAATGTGATGAGAATTTAAATAACTATCTTGGGGGGATATTAAAGATAAGTATTTTTTTTTTTATGACGCCCTTTGGAAACTTGTTCTGTTCGGTCCTTCCGGCCCTAAATAGTCTTTCTTAACCTTGAACGAGACTGCCCCTCTCATCTTGAGCAATCTTTCGGAACCAAAACATTTGTGATGAGACTCCCATCGTGTAACGTTTGGTAATAAGCTTGTGCAAAGAGAAATATGGCGTAAGTATTACAATTGTTCAGATGTATTTTGTTATTTTTATTTTAACATAGAGAATTGTTGGATTCGTGAATATTATTGATTATTATTATTGTATTATTGATTATTATTATTATTATTGTAAGATATAGTAAAAGTATACTTTGTATAATTTGTCATAAAATGACTTGCTATCAAATTGATAAAAACATTTTAAAAGTATATTTTGCATAATTTATCCTAAAATGACTTTCTATGAAATTGATAAAAATATTTTTAAAAGTATATTTTAAAAGTATATTTTGGATAATTTGTCCTAAAATCATTTTCTATGAAATTGATAAAAATATTTTTAAAAGTATATTTTAAAAGTATATTTTGGATAATTTGTCCTAAAATCATTTTCTATGAAATTGATAAAAATATTTTTTAAAGTATATTTTGGATAATTTGTCCTAAAATGACTTGTTATGAAATTGATAAAAATACTTTGATAGTTTATTTTAAAAGTATATTTTAGATAATTTGTATTAAAATAACTTGCTATGAAATTGATAGAAATATTTTAAAATATATTTTAAAAGTATATTTAGGATAATCTATCCTAAAATGACTTTCTATTAAATTCATAAAAATAATTTTTAAAGTATATTTTAAAAGTATATTTCGGATACTTTATCCTAAAATGACTTGTTATGAAATTGATAAAAATATTTTGAAAGTTTATTTTAAAAGTATATTTTGGATAATTTATCCTAAAATGACTTTCTACGAAATTGATAAAAATATTTTTAAAGCATATTTTAAAAGTATATTTTTTATAATTTGTCCTAAAAGGACTTGCTATGAAATTGATAAAAATATTTTAAAACACTATTTTAAAAATATTTTGGATAATTTATCCTAAAATGACTTGCTATGAAATTTATCAAAATATTTTAAAAGTATATATGAATAATTTGTCCTAAAATGACTTGCTATGAAATCGCTAAAAAATACTTTAATTAAACAATCGATACATCGATTATATTTACAAAAACAATGAAAATTATGCTTATTAAATTTTTTTAAACCTTTGTTTTATGTATATAAATTCATGCTGGTAATCACAGCTTAATCTAGAAGTAACATTTAAAAAAAATCATAAGTCTGAAATTTTCTCGCGCTGAAGACCAAGTTTATTATGCAAGCATAATTATTCATATTTAAGCTGAAGAGCTTTCTTATGCATATAGTTATTGCTTGAGCAATATTTTGCAACCAAAACATTTATGATGAGGTAATCATCGTGTAAAATTTGGTAATAATCTCAGTAAAAGAAAGACATGGCGTAAGTATAGTTAAAATAGTTTAGATGTATGTTGTTATTTTTAGCTCTACTTAGAGATAAGTTAATGCTTTGTTTGTGTTGACAGTATTTATTTTTTTCTTTTATTATTAGTTAAAAATCGTTTTGGCAAAAAGTGTATTTCGATAAACTTTCTCGAAATTGATTAAATAATTTTAGCTGATAAAATTCCTCATTTTTACAAAACCAATAAAATTCTTCATTATTCAAGGCTCTTATATATATTCCTTTTCTATATACATTTAACCACACTGTTTAAAATTTTTAATTCAAAGTTAAAAGCTGTTCTATGGAGTTACTTAATATTCAAGAAATCTTCTTCGTGGTTTTCAGCATTGAAAATGCATTCAACATTTCCAGAAAAAAGGAGCTATTAAATAACCAAACAGAGCAAATTGTTTTCTGTACTCTTAATACCATGTTTTAGTACACATATATCTGTTTGTGTGTCTAGTGGTTAGAAAAACACTGTAAAAAAAAAAAAAAAAAAAAAAGAAAAAAAAAAAAAAAAAAATCTGTTGATTTAACATAAATAAACTGTCAGTCAGTACTCAAGTAAAAAACTTTTATTTTGCGGAAATAATCTATATATATATAAAGCGAAAAGCGCATTCTGTCAAATTCACGTTCTCTTTTCCACACGAAAATCGTCTCATCGAGCATGCTTCAACGTTTTTTTTTTAAGGCGTCTCCCCTCAGAAACGGGAAACGTGTCTTGCCCTCACTTATTTAGCCTTGGGGTATTGAAAAGGGTTGATTGAAAACGGATTGCGTAATATACCATTGCGTTGAAAGCTTTTTTTTAAAAAAAACTGATGTTTTCACTACTAAATATGCATATTTTTTCGCAAAATTTTAAAGAGAGCTTGGATACAGTTATAGTTATAACCGATTGAAATTTCAGAGAGTTCGGAAGATGACAACTATTTTTTTTATTGCTATGTTAAAGGAGCCGACGCGAAAACAAGCAAACAAAAAAGCGAGAGGAAAATATTTCTTTTACAACTAGATAACAATATTTTTTCACGAGATTTTCACACGGGCTGTAAAGCTGTTTTATTTATAACCAATAAAGATTTAAAAGAGTTTGGACAAAAAGAACTTTTTATTTAAAACTATCTGTTAAAATAGCAGAAACTTCGTAGTAAATAGAGACGATTTCCATAAAATAAACAGATTTTTACTGGCGGCTTGACTGACAGTTTTTTTTCTACAAAATCAACAGATTTTCTTTATAGTGCATAGCTCAAGAATAAGTGAGAGACACGCTGCAAGAACAAAGCAAGTGCAGTTACATTGATTCCTGAAAAAACATATAAAAAGGCTTGTTGACCTAGGCTCTATTTCGTATTCGAACCGCCCCTCACGGCTTGTAAAAACTTGAATAATAAACATGTGAATTTTTCGGAATTGAACCCATGTGAATCGAACCCGGGCCCTTGGAATAACGCTCCAAGGCTCTACCACTGAGCTGTCAGGACGATACCCAACTCTCATTTGGTTATCACCCTTGTAGCTCAGTGGTAGAGCCTTGGAGCGTTATTCCAAGGATCCGGGTTCGATTCCCGGCTTGGACATTTTTCACTCTGTCAGTTTTACACTAAGTTTAACAATGTAAAAATTCACATGTTTATTATTCATTAGTTTCGGGCGAATTTCACTCCTAAAAATTATTTGTAATTTACTTGTGAAAATTTTTGCAACTCTCAAATATCTCAGTTTCCTAATCTTGAGCGTAGTATTAGGACTTTTTTAAAACAAAGAACGCTAAGATGATTTCATATTTAGTAAACTCTTGTGTTCACTATATAAAAGTTGTAAAAAAAGTCATTATGTGTTCCAAATGTACTTTTTCTTTCATCCCAAACCACAGGATATTCAATAATAAGGTAAGTGTTCAATTTTCAGATTTATACCATGTGTTATTCAGCATATTGGGAAATATAAATTTTGTGATCATAAGCAAAGAAAAGATGCTAGAAAATTCTTCTTAATAGAAATATATGCAAGGAAGTTATATTCTAAATTAAAATGTTGAAAGTAAATTTAAAAGCCTTACAGCTGAAAACTCCATTTATCACTTGCCTTATTATTGCAGAGGGGCTCTCAATTCCGGGATTCAGGTTCGAACCCCTGTTCAAACTTCGATGATCGTAGCGTATTGGATTCCATTTTAAATAGAAATTTGGGTCAGATTAGCCCATCTATATCCAACTTTTTTTGCGGGCCAGAAACATATAAAGGCTACATTAGGTGGGCCGTAACTCACTATTCTTATATAATAAATTAAAAAGATCCCTGACGGCTCGGCCTACAGGCACAGGTAGATTTCGAAGACGCAGACCGTGGGGTGCCTGTTTATTGGGAATTGCAAAAGAAATGACCTTTTTGCCATGATACGGCAGTTTGAACCACCCACTTCGAAGTCTACCTGCGTCTGTAGGCGGAGCCGGCAAGGATTTTTTTTATTTTATTTTATTTTTATTTTATTTTTTGCTGTAAGGTTTGGTTCTATAAGAAACTTGTCAGTATAAAAGTTGTAGATAATAATAACAGGATTTATAATAAATTGAAGCGGATTTGATATCTTTTGAAATGACAAAGTTATGAATTTTTTTCTTCTTAAACCCCTATTTCCCCCCCCCCTTGAGGTCATTTTTGATGGTATCGAAAATCTGTCATACTTAAATTTTCGGCCCTTTTCCTAGAAGTAATAATATCTTTAAACGGATTCGATACGTATCATAATTAAGAAGTTATGGGCTTTTTTCTGTTTTCACAACCCCCCCCCCCCAGTTCGATTTTGCCCATTAACGAACTTGACCGAGATTTTATGCTCCTTCATTTTATGTATCAGTTTGGAAGAGATTTCAATTTTCATTTGTGCAGAATTATTGAGGTTATCGTGTCCATAAAAAAGTGATGATAGATAGATAAAGTTTTGAACTGGGGTTGGTTTTGGGTTCTGAGAGTCATGATCGGCGTAGATCTGCAAAAATTTTCCAGAAATTCCAACATAGGGGAGAATGTAATAGGTAGTATTTCTTACGAAATCTACCTAAAAGAGATAATTGAAAAGGCGGAGTAACAAAAATAAGCAATATAACAAAATTAACAGAATCAGTATTAATTGCCGAAACGTCAGTGATGACGTCAGCTTACTGTTAAGACCCGAAAAGTTTTTGGTTTCTGTCTGTTTGTCTGTTTGTCTGTTTGTTTGTCTGTTTGTCTGTCTGTTCCGCGATAACTGCCGTAAAAATGATCCGATTAAGTTGATTTTTGGTAGGTATGTTGGTGAGGTACCCGGAATCAGCTGTATAGTTTTTAGTTACATTTGGTTCATTCGTTCGAAAAATATAGAACATTTCTTTTTAGGCCATAATGCTTTCCTATGGGACTGCAGACGATTTTCCAATTTCATTTTTAACTGAAATGGAAATCGCATATTTGAATAATGGATTTCAACGTAAAATTATTGCTGCTAATTTTCGATATGGAGGTTTTAAATATATCTAATAATTTTGAAAAATTGTCGATTTATTTATTAGAATTGAGATAGTAATTGTTTAAATGATTGGAAATTTTTTTGCATCTGTTCCGGAAATATAAAACTTTTATTTTCATGTTTTTTTACAAATTTTAAAATGCATTTATTTTTACTTTGCTCTTTAATTTATCAGTTGCCTAGCAACGATATTTCAAAGAAGATAAAAATAATAAAAGTAACTCGCACTATTTTGTTCCAATAATTTATTAGCAAAATAAATTATTTTTGTATATTCTATTGACATAAATGAAGAATTTATTTTAATACAAGTTTTTTTTTAATCTAAAAAGTTGGATGAATAAGAAGTTCATAAGAATTTCAAAATATTATTGCATAAACCGTGTTTAATTTAACGTTTCTAATTTCTGAAATCTCCGAAGTATGTTATATGCCTATAATTATGTATGTAATATAAAAAAAAATTAAACTGCGGATTGGAAGATGCTAAATAGTAGGAAAAGTGAGATTAAAAAACAGTGACTTGAGCTGACGTTGAGGCTCCTGATCTGCAGATTTACTAGTAAATATAAAGCGTAATAATATAACACTGCTGAATTTCCAATTTCCAAAGATGAAAAAAAAAAGAGATTTTCTTTAATAAACCAGCCATTTTACTCAATGCAAAAGCTTATCTTTTTAAAATGTAAAAATATATAATAAAAATTTAAATAATGTTTGATTAATATTAAGGACTAAAAAATTTATGTAACGTAAGGTGGAGTACGTGTAATAAGAGCTTTTTACTAACCAAATGGACATTTATATAATGTGATATTTTTACCTCGATTCAAAGATAAGTTCATGCTTTGTTTGTTGATAGTAATTATTGTTTTTCATCTATTATTTGTCAAAAAATATTTTGGAAAACTTTCTGTAACAGAAATTGATAAAATGACTTTAGCTGATAAAATTCCTTATTTTTACAAAAACAACAAAATTCTTCGATATTCAAGGATCTTAAAAAAAAAAAAAAAAAAAATACTTTTTAACATTTAACTATACTGTTTAAATTTTTAGTTCAAAGTTAAACCGTTCTATGGTGTAAAGTAATTTGAAGAAACTCAATATAATTTTTCTTAATATTCAAGATATCTTCTTCATGGTTCAACCTTGAAAATGACTTCAACTTTCACCAAAAGGAAGGAACTTTTCAATGACCAAACAAAGCAAATTGTTCTCTGTATTCTTAATACCATGCTTTAGAACTCACCTATCAACCTGTTTGTCTAGTGGTTAGAACTATATCTCAAAAATAATATCGAGATTTAGGCTCGAATTTGAGTCCTGTACAGGTTGGTTGTACCCGAATCGAACCCGAAAGTTCTGCTTAAAGTATACCTAAAACACAATCCAAACCCACCAAAAAAGAAAAATCGTCAACCCGAAATCCGACTCGAACCCGACATATTTCAACCCTAAACTGGCCCGGATCGGAAATATTCAAATCCAAACCCGTGCCGAACCAGGAGTGAAATAAAATTAATCCATATTTTAATACAGTTATGGAAAAGTAGTCTAAAATTATATCTCTAATATCAGTATTATCTTTTTGTTTACAAAAATGAAAACCTACACACACATTAATATTTAAATATATAGTTGTTTTGTCATTAAAAAAACATTTCAATATCTTTTGAAAAGTGCATCTCAACCCGAATCCGACCTGAAAAAAATCCAAGCTCAATTTAAAACTGACCCGAACCTGAAACATTTAAAGTCACCCCAAACCACACCCGACCCACACCGACAAAAAAATTAGCTTCAACCTGACCCGATCCGCGATTCGGGTCAGATAAAATTGGGTAACTCGACCCGAGGCCGAACTCTAGTTCGAATCCCGTTTCAGGCTTGGATGTACATTGAATTCCATGTTAAATAGAGGTTCTAGTTGGATTAAACTAACTATATCCAAAGTTTTTCTTGGCTGACCACAAACATATGTTGGCTACATCAGGTGTGCCGCAACACAGAATTCCTGTATAATAAATTAAAGAAAAGGTAATTGAAATAGTAGAGTAACAAAAATATTATAACAAAGCAATATCACAAAATTAACTGAATCAGTATTAACAATAATATAACATTGCAGAATTTCCAAATTCAAAGATAATAAAACAGCAGATTTTCTTTAATAAACCAGACTTTTACTCAATGGTACAAGTTATTTTTTTTTAAATGTAAAAATATGAAATAAAAATTTAAATAATCTTTTGTCAGTGTTGAAGAATAAAAAATTGTGTACAGCACTGTAGCGTAAAGAGGTAAAAAGAACTTTTGAGTAACCAAATGCCATACCCAATGTTTTAGCATAATTTTAAATAACAGTGCGAATTTTATCTTCCCATAGAAATATATAAATTAGTGAAGGTGTTAAATGCTTTGAATGAAATTTTTATAAATGTATATTAATGGTAGTGTGTCACGTGATAGCATGTAGTCATCAGGGTTCGTTGATATATATCAATAGATATATATCATGATATCTATCATGATATATATCCGATATTTATTTTGAAAATATCAAAATTTTTGATATATTCAATATTTTTATATTATTTGATATTTATTTTCAAAATATCAAGATGTTTGTTATTTTCAATATTTGATATTTATTTTCAAAATATCAATGGGCAAGATATTTTTGATATTTTAAGTCAAAACAAGTGTAAATGAATTTTTCAACTAATACTTGACTGTTCCATTCTGTAGATAAAGAACATTTGTCTCTAGCAGTGACTTTTCTAGCTAAAGAAAAAAAAAAAAATCTTATCCAAGCTTTGCTTGAAATTTTTATTTTTAAATGTAGATTATATGGGACTAATAATTATGTAGGATATAACTAATTCAGGACAAATATAGAAAGGTAAACTGTCTGACTTAGATAATCAGTTCTATACAGCTTCATTAGAAAAGAATCAATTTCTGGTTTTGGTGTTGTTGAGCTGTACAATATGTTACGGAATAAAAAAATAAGCTACCATTTATGTTTAAATTTTTCAACTAAAAAAAAATAATTTGTATTTTTTTTTGTTTTATAAATTTCTGATTTCTTCATAGTTGATACTGAATCTTATAGTTGTTTTTTTATAAGTGTATAAAGCAAATTGTTTCTGTTTTGTTGATTAGTTGATCTTCAATTTTGTTAAAAAAAAAAGAAGTTTCAGTATATTGTTTAAGTTTTCATGTTAAATGCAACATATTTAGTTCCTAATCTATATTATGCTTGAAAATATTTATTACCAGCAGTAAGTTGACTATTTTGAAAATATTGGATACACATAAAAATATCGGATATTTTTCATATTTTCGAAAATATCATGATACTTATGAACCCTGGTAGTCATAAAATGTTGACCGGCCACATGCAGACCGTGGTCCGCAGGCTGGATGGTGGGATTAGACCATATTTACAAAGTTTGCCTCTGTAGCCACTTTTTGTTATAGCATTCTAACAGTTCATAGTTTAAATGGAAATCTTGTGCAAGTTCCGTTAAATAATCATTCACGTTACATAAGTTTTTATACATGTTCTTTTAATTCCCACCCACTTTTTTAAATTTTGTAATTTATTCCACAAAATATCTGACAAATGAGAGTAATAATAATAATATTGATAACTGCAGATCTACAGACTTATTTGTGAAAAGGAAAATTTGTGTAAGGTGTCTTATCTCAGTGCCGTTATTATTGCACGTGAAGGTACAACATACCAAGTACATACCAAATTTTAAGCCTCTGTCTCAATTTGTTCGGTAGACAGAGTGTTTAAAATCGTAACGTGATGACGTCATAAACTTTAAATGCTCTATTACTGTATTACTCTATTAAAAGAAACACACTTATAACTCAAAAAATGATAATCATATTAACTAACAGTTTACTGCGTCGGATTAAGCGTCTCATCTCCAATTAAAATATATCTTTGAATTGAAATTTGAATGAAATACAGTGTCAATTAAAATCGAAGAGTGTGGAAAATAGGATTACAAATATCTCGGCAACTCATTACCCGATCGACTTCACTCCTTAAGCAAAATTTATGTTTTTTTATTGTCTTTTATATTCACTCCTTAAAATAAACAATTTCGAAAATTTTTATGTACCTTTTTCCAGAGAGTCCAAAAAATTTGTTCCGGAAAATCGAGGTTACTGAAATTCAATGGTCTTCTTCCCATTATTACATAATAAGTACATACCAAATTTCAAGTCTCTATCTCAATTTGTTCGGGAGATAGAGCGTTTACAGACACACAGACAGACGGACGGCAATTTTTTTTTTTCTAAAAATATGTTTTTCGGAATCGCCAGTGTCTGAAACGTATAAATCCGTCAAAAGAAAAAAAAATTCGATTTTCAAAACGATTACAAGACTTACAATATACTACGTATGATGGGTAAGTAAAATGATATCGTCAAAGTTTTAAAAACCTAATGACAAACAAAAGTGTTTATTGTATTGCTTATAGTGGGAAATAATATTGCTCCAATACTGCATCCCTAATTCGAAAGAAATTTTAGTATTGGTTAAATATATTGGCTTTACTTTGGAAATGTTTGCAAAGAAGCGTGAATATTTCACAAATATCGGCTTTAAACGAGTGTTCATTCTAAATGGTTATAGTGGGGGACAATTTAGCTACAATATTGCATTCTTACTTTGAAAGAAATCCCAGTATTTAAAAAATATATTGGCTTTTCTTTGAAAATGTTTGCAAATGAGTCAATATTTCAGAAATATTTGCTTTAAGGCGGTTTTCACAAAAATATTTTTGGCACTCAAAAACACAAAACTTTTTAACACATTTTTGGACTCATTTTTAAATATAAAATCATGATACTTGCTGGCATGATTTTTGAAATAATTTGTAATTGAACTTTTTTTTACTCTTTTTTTCCGATAAATGAACTACATCTTGAGTTATAAGCGATTATAGTCTCAACACGGCAGTTTTTTTTCCTTCCTTGCGCTGTCGCTTCTAGAAATTTAGCTCAAAACGCCAATTTTGACAGCATTTTCTGAAAAATTCATCTACCTTTACGAAAAACTGAAAAAATGTTCGATTACATAGTTTCTTTCTAAGTGCACCTGCCAATTTTACACGTTTACGAACGAAATGTAGTTAATGTGTACAGCAGCCAGTTTGGATTTGAGAACTAACTAACCAGCATTTATTATATTGGCTATTAGTGAGGAGCAATATAGCACCAGTATTGAATCCATACTGCGAAAAAAATTCCAGTATTGGTTAAGTATATTGGCTTTACTTTGGAAATGTTTGCAAAGAAACGTCAATATTTCAGAAATATTGGCTTTAAACCAGCGTTGATTATATTGACTGTAGCAGGGAACAATATACCATCAATATTGCATCCATACTTCGAAAGAAATTCAAATATTGGTTAAATATATTGGCTTTACTTTGGAAATGTTTGTAAAGATACGCCAATATTTAAAAACTATATTGACTTTAAATAAAAATATTTGAAGGAGAATTGCGAAGTATTTCTAGCCAAAATTGGTATAATATTAGTAAAATGTAAAGTCTATAATTTTAGGAAAATATTTCACATCAAACTCTTAATATTGGCCAAAATATAGCGATAATGTAGTCAATGCTGACATAGCCATTGAAAATAATATTGAACCAATATTACTTTTTGCTACTAAGTAAACAATTTTAAAAACTTGTTATTTTTAGAAATGTGTTGACACGTGTCCGTTGAAAAAACAACATTAGATGTTAGATAATATTTTTCCCAATCAAGAAGAACTGGTTTCGTGTATGAATATAAAAGTATACTCAAGACTGAGATAGCACTTTAAGAAGCTATTTATGATTTCGAACCTTCTGAAGTTCAGGGTCGGTCTTGCGCAAGTCAAGAATATATGGATGTGCCCAGATCCACTTCTGACCTCGAGTGGAGAGGGTCTATTCTTCAAGGTTTTCTGTAGAAAAAAATAAGAGTAAATGAAACTGCCAAGCAGTTACGTATATATCAAACAACCTGAATGAAATGTCGTATTTCGAAACACTAGAGATATACCGGGAAACAAAGATCTCCAAAAAAACATTTTTACATTTTTTATTCGAGTTACCGTTCGAATGACACAAACCGCATGTAAATGAAATAATTAGATCATAAAGTATAATCATTATATGTTGTACTGTCGTTGCCGAGTTAAATTTAAAAACGCGTTCGGCAACAGAAAAAGCACTTCCAGCAATTATTCTTAAAAGACAGTACCGAATTATTTTGTGTGTCCCTGTAAATAGATGATGAATGCTATACACACAATATTCTATAGTAAGCCTCTTGTAATGCACCTTAGTGATATATATCAGTTTCAATACGTTTGAAATAGTAATTATATTACACTATTAAAATAAACCGCAAACGTTTTTTCTCCATAGACCGTAAAGTAACGGATTTATTTTGAGTGTCTTATAAAGGAACTATAAGTGCTATGCACACCCTATTATATAGTAAGCCTTTTGTACTACACCTCAGTAATGTACATCAATTTCAATATACTTGAAATTGTGTAACATCATTAAAATAAATCGCAAATGATTTTCCCCCATAGACTGTAATCTATAATGTAATTATTTTGAGTGTCCCTGTAAAAAAACTATAGGTGCTACACACTTCATTTTCAATACCGAACATGCCATAGTAAACCTCAATAACATATATCAATTGCATGACAATCCGAATATATTTACGCGAGTTTGAGCACGGACAGACAGACAGACAAACCGAATTCAGGTTGCCAAGAATCTTCCGACTTATCAGGTAACCCGATTTTACCCGAACCAATATTCGAGTCGAATCGGGTTGAGGCAAATATTTTACGTTGCGGAGTGGATTCAAGTCGGTTTGACTTTAATTGTTTCGGATTTGGGTCGGTTTCGGGTTGGGATTTGACTCTTGCTTGTTGGGATCGGTTTGACCCGATTTTTCAAAAAGTCCGGAATATTTTTTTAACTAATCTAAAACCGATTGTTTTTATGATTAACTTTAAACTCATTTTTCTAGGTGTGAAAATGATACAGAATATGATAATGAATTAATATCTCGTGTATGTGGTTCTGCGTCAATTCATCGCAGCCTCAATTTGTCGCAGCGACAACTCTTCGTAGCGTCAATTCGTCGGGTGTCAATTCGTTGCAACAAAAATGTTTTTGAAGGCTATGATGATAAAATAAAGACAATTTAGTAAAAATGTTTAATGATAATTAGTTTTTTAGATATAGAGAATTATAACTAACAATTTACATGCGATATCTAAAAAACAAATTATCATTAAATAATTTTACTAAATTATCTTTATTTTATCATCATAGCCTTCAAAAATATTTTCGTTGCGACGAATTGACGTCGCGACGAATTGACACCACGACGAATTGACGCTGCGACGAATTGAAGTTGCGATGAATTGTGCGCGACGAATTGACGCGACACCCGTGTATACGTAATCTGCTTTAATATATTCCAAGCAACTCTTTATTTAGTATATAATTCTGTTAGACTACTAAATAGTTTTTTTTTTTTAAATCTGCCACTTTTAATGAATTTTGATTTTCACCATAAAATATATATAATATATATTTTTTAAATCTTTTTCAGAATCTTACTGAATCTTCGTTTTAACTGTGATATGTTTGAAACAGATCCGAAGACTGCCCAAATGGGCAAAGAGATACTCCCATTTGAAATGGGATACCTCCCAGATTTTTACCAGACAAAAGCAGAAGTGGAACTTAAGGATACACCGGAAAACAGACAAAAAGGTCTAAAAATTCTGAAAGAACTTATGGAAAGTAAGTATAGCATAAACCATGGTCTAAAAAGTTATAGAAAATGCATCGAATATGTCATTGTAATGTCGTAATTTCTTCTATTGTCGTAATAGATTATTTAAACATGTTAAGCTATTAGAAAAAAATTATACATTGGTTGCCATGGCACACAAATATCTGTGGCATAAATATTTCCGGCGGGCAGCCATACGACACGATTACGTGTGCCATCAGTATTTTGATTGAAGACAATGCATTGCTATCAAACGGGACTATGGATAATTTATTATTAATATATATATATTTATATATATATATTTAAAAATGAAAACACATGTGAAAAACAAAGGATAAGACATTATAAAAAGCAATGGAATAGACACTGCACGAAAGATACTTGGTAAGGATGAAAAAGCAAAAAATGGAAAACTATGAATATCTTATAGAATCTTCAGAAGGGCTTTATAAGATTATTCATAGTAAATATAAGTTATTTCATCAAATATTGTCAGCATTATGCCTAAAATCAACAATATTAAGCCCCTAATAACATATATATGTGAAACAAGACAATTCAATACCTACATGAGTTCAAATAACAAAATAAATAAATATATACATATAAATTATATAGAAATAAGATAAATAAACAATTATTCAACTTAAATAGAAATTAGATCATAAAATAATGTGCAAAACTCACCAAAAAAGACTAATGTTACTGTAGATTGAACAAGATTATAAGTACTGGACAAGCAGCCAGTCATCATTAACTCAAAATGGCTGCTATAGCTATGCAAACATATATATATATATATATTTCTTGCTTTAATTTGACAAATTATTTGTAATATAATGTAATTTAATTAAAGTGACATAAATAAATGTATTTTTTAGAATTTCATCTGGTTTCAAATAGACTTATTATATTTAATCTTATTCTGTTTTATTCTTTACATTTTAATGTAATTTGAAGTAAGAATTATTATTATTATACATTACTTGCATTTTAATTACATACTTTTAGTACAGCTGGCGTAGCAGTTAAAAAAATGTTTTTAAATGTATCAAAATTATCTACTATCTACTAACTGAAGGGTAAACCCTATCTTAATCTATTTGAAATTCTGTATCGTTTAAAGAATTACTATATCTGTGAAATAATTTTAATTTAACTATTTATTATTATAATTATATTTAGTTTTAAATACATTTATTAATATTATTACCATTATCTTTAGTTTTTAAATACAATAATTTTATTTTTCAATTTGTTAAAATCGTTGATCTATTTATTTTTTTTTACTGTAACTTTCAACTGGCACAGTAGATACATGTGCTATTTACAACGTTTTGTTAACGCGTTGAAAAATGCTGTACATTTTGGCAAACTTTTGTTTGACGGCAGTGGCATAACAAAGGGTAGGGTTCGGATGGTGCTCTAATCACCCCCCCTCCCCCTCTGAACGAGAAACATTTACTGAATCAAGGATACAAAAGAAGTAAAAACTTTACAAAAGGAATAAAAACTTCGAATACGAAATCGCAAAAAAAAACCGTGAAATATTCCGTCTTAGCAGGTATAATTTGTAGATATTGACAATGAAAGTTTTTCGGTATAGACAGGTATTGTTACCTTTGTTAAAGGTAGCCTCAAGACTATTAAAACATTCTTATATTGTACCTCTAAAGAGCACAGTTGTGTTACAATAAAACTTGTAAAAACAAAACCTGTCTATAACAGAATTCTTTTCAACTGGAAAAAAGTTTCGACGAAAATCACCATACAATTATACCTGCTAAGACGGAGAACTATCTAAAATGGAGCTTTATTCCAGATTCTTCCAACTAATTCTTTGCAGTTTTTACTGCAGGGGCGCCATTTCAAGAGTTTCTTGCGAGAGGAGATGGGGGATTTTTTTTTTTTAGGGGTACGGTTTGGAATAGCACGCGGGATTGCGCAATTCACCCGCAAAATAAGAAAATCCCGTACAATAAAAAAATTTGTGAAGGATTTTACCTTCTTAACTTCTTTCACAGACAGAAAATTTTCTTAAATTTTCGTAGGAGTCCGCGGATTTTTTTCTTCTGAATTACGCATAATTAGCTAATTTGTCAATTGATCGTGGAAAAAAATAGCGAATTTCGTCAATTGTTAGCTGTAAAAATCGCTAATTTTCTCAAACTGCTGTGGAGAAATATTGCGAATTTCGCCGAAGATCGCGGAAACAAATAGCGATTTTTGTCAATCGATCACGGAAAAAATCGCAGATTACAACATTCATTCGCGGAAAAAGTCAAATTTGTCCATCGGTAACGGAAGAAAAAATTGCAAATTCTGTCAAAAGATTTTTCTAAAAATCGTGAAATTTGTATAACTATCGCTGAAAAAATCACGAATTTCTTCCAAAGGTTCCACTAGAAATCACTAATTTAATCAAACAATCACAAAAATAAAATGACTTTCATCAAACGATCGCTCAAAATAACCGTAAATTTTGTCAGACAGTTTCGAAAAAACAAATCCCGAATTTCAAAAAACGATCGTAGAAAAGAATAGCGAATTTCGTCAAAAGATAACAGAAAATAAATAGCGAATTTTGTAAATCGGTCGCAAAAAATATCTTGAATTTCGACAGGTGATCGCGTGAAAGATCTTAGTCAATCGGTCGCAGAAAAAATCGTGAATTTCGGAAAATGATTAAGAAAAACAAATGATTTCCGTGAAACGATCAAGGAAAAAAAAATCGCGCGTTTCGTAAAATGGCCACGGAAAAAAAAACGCCAAATTCAACTGGTCATGAGGTAATCAGCATCACAAACATCACTGATATGTCACGAAATTTGCAAATTTTGTGATCCATGGAAATAGGAAAATTTTCACCAATGATTTTCTGTCAATAAAAATTTTCCTTAGTCATTTTCAGCCTTCATCTTCAGACTATATCTAAATTCCATACAATTCAGAAATCTCCAAAATCCTTAGTCTTAGGTAAACTCTTGCATTGGATTGGGCAAACCAATTTTACCCGGACCGACAAAATCCGTTCCCCGGTACGGATCAAGCCGGTTTCACGCTGCTTTTTTTCACTGCGGGTCGGGTTGAATTTGACCATTTGACTACGGTCTGGACATATATACATCCCAGTGGACTATTTTTTATTATATTAGTACCAATTTTTGAAAACTAATTTCTGCTATATTCATATATTTATATTAGAATATTTTCAAGAGAAATCTGCCACAAACATTTTTTTTGGAAATTTGGGTATGATTACATATAAAAATAGTTGCCGAAACTGGCCCGTAATCAAAGGATTAGTTGTTTTGGGTGTAAGTGGGGTTTTCATTATATTGTGTCGGGTTCTTATTAACCCGATTTTTCAAAGAAATTTTGAATATTTTTCAGATGAAAAGAATATATTTGAACATTAATGAGCATATATTTGTGTATTTTTGTACGTAGGTAATCTATAAATTGTAGACTACTTTTCCAAAAATGTATTAAAATATAGATTCAATTTCTATCACTTTGGGTTCAGGTCGGGCGCAACCCGATCCGTGCAGGACTCAAGTGTGAGGCTGTGGAGATTATTAAGAGTGTACTGTATATAATATGATTTAATAAAGCAAATGATTTGACATTATTGTAGTGATTGCAGTAAATATAATGTGACACTAATAATGCAAAAATCAAATATTTAAGAACTTTAATTAATCCACTACTACCTCCACCCGCCAAAAAAAAGAAAAATCCCCCTAAATTTTGGGCTAAAAGGGGAAATTTGCCTCTAAAATTCTAGCCCTGGAGGGGGGGGGGTCTTTTAACCATGTTTTACACAGCTGAGAAGCAATTGATAGATTTTTCACACATATATTTTTAAAATTAGCCAAAATGCTCATTAATGATAAATGTTTCATTTTGAGAAGGTTGGAATAGTAAGACATCAGAAAACATTCTTGATATTTATTAGCTTCTGTGTTTATTTAATGCATACGTTTTTATTGTAATCAAATCTGACAAGTTATTTTAGCTTTTGAGCAATTTTAGATTTTTTTTTCTGTCTGACCTGCGATGGCGGATAAGTTTTCTTAAATCTCAAATTCCTTGGGGGGGGGGCAACCGCCCCCCAGCCCTCTTTAAGTGACGCCCCTGGATATATTTCTTTGTATTTTATTATAATTATCGGTTCTTATATTGTCGATTATTTATGTGATTTGATGGTTATTATTAACAAAAGTTTTCTATATATATATATATATATATATATATATATATATAGAGAGAGAGAGAGAGAGAGAGAGAGAGAGATAAAGAATGTAATAATTATTAAGAAATATGCTTTTATAAATTAACAGTTTAATATAAATTTAATCATGACTATGCATTGGGAAAACAATTTAGAAATCCTGAATAGATAGTTTAAATAGTGTTTTTTTCCTGTTACCGAATCATAAAATTATAATATTTTTATTAAATTCATTAGTATTTTTGTGCTTTCTACCAAGGGTAAAAAAACGGAGCTGCACCGCCAACCGCCTGAGGACACCTATCAGGCACGTCAACCGCCGTTCCCAAGATCTGAGGAACTTTTAACGAGCATGACCAGGGGAGTTCCTGTATGCTCTACGGTCGGCGAGGGTGCCGCCACAAGATGACCACCCCCATTTTCCCGAGAGATTGACGTCCTAAGTCGCTGCGATTTGCGGTCTATCCCACCTTCTTGGGAGACCACCACATTTAGCGGTGAATTTTTCATAATCTGTGAACACGCCAAATTAATGTATTGTAATGAAAAAAATCTTTGGAACAACATGCATTGTAGTCATGAAATTTGGCGTGAATTTTAAAATAAACATTGAGTGCTCATAAAAGAGTGTTTTTTAAATTACTTTTATACTTATTAATTACATAAGTAAACTCCAACCCGTGTTCCTGTGTGAGTTTTGCTAGTTTGTATTCTGCTCTTTCACTTTTCTAAATATTATAAAATCATTTTGTATGTTTCTATAAAACGTATCATTTTATTATTGAGATGTTTTATGAAAATAGAGCTTGGGTTTCTATTTTTTATTGAATTCAATACGTTTATATAATGCTCATCATGAAATAAACTAAAACTTTAACCCTTTCCGGCACAGGCAAAGTATGTTCGTAAAATAAGAAATTCCTGACTGACACCGGAATTTACGAACGACTTTTTTGAAAAATACGAACTCCTTATTTTATACTTTCATTTTAGAAACAAAAATTTATTAAATATTCTTGGTGTCGAATGCAAGTTTGGAATTAAAGGTGTGTCCGGATTATTAGGTGTGCCCGGAGTGGGACCACTGTGCCGGAAAGGGTTAATAATATTAAAACATCTTGCTTATTTATTTGTTTTATTTTAGATGACACGCATTTCAGTGGTCTGAGTTTTGATGACGACTTCTTGCTACAGTACCTGAGATGCAGAAAATTCAATGCAAAGAGGGCTTTTACCCAGCTAAAATCTTTCGTGAATTTACGGAAAAATCACACGACGCTTTTCAAAGACTTTCATTTCGAGACCATAGCCATAACAACAAAGAACAAGATCTTTACATTCTTGCCGTACAGATGCCAAGATGGCTGCGCCATCATTCTCGTAAAATTAGGTTTGTGGAATTTCTCTTCTTTTCTTTATTATTATTATTAGGTATAAAAAGTACACTTTGTGTGGTTATTAATACGAAAAAGCTAAAAACAACGCTGAAGCACACAAATTATAAAACTTTAAAACTCATACGGCCGTTTCAAGGGTACACAGATCCCCTTCATCAGTGTAAGGTGGGGAAAAAATGTTAAAAGGGTTCAAAAGAACCACGCTCGGCTATAGCCCTGAGTACTGGCTGTAATCTGACCAAAATGGCAAAGCAAGTGTAACCATTTTCCCGTTTGGAGAGAGCCTGCGCGGTGATGCCTGTTTTCGGTGATTTTCTGCCAGTTGCGTCACTTCTGCTCTTCTGGTTACAACTTGCTTTGCCATTTTGGTCAGACTACAGCCAGTACTCGGGGCTATAGCCGAGCGTGGTTCTTTTGAACCCTTTTAACATTTTCCCCCCACCTTACACTGATGAAGGTGATCTGTGTATCATTGAAACGTCCGTATGGAGTTTTAAAGTTTTATAATTTATGTGCTTCAACGTTGTTTTTAGCTTTTTCATATTATTATTATTATTATTATTTGCAATATTGGTATTTTTTATACTTTTTATCGTAGAATTCCAAACGGTAGAATATCAATTCGGTCAAGTAATTTAAGTTATGTGGAACTTAAAAAAAAAAAATGAAATTTTTATGTAACGCGTGTATTTTTAGTTAAAACAGGGAATAAAACCATGAATTAAAATAAATTTTTTGTGGCCTTTTAATTAACTTTCAATTTTAGGCAATATTTAGTCAAATTTTATTAAAAATTAACGTTTACGTCAAATTTTCTATAACAAAATCTAACCATTTTATTTCACTTTTTTTTTTCAATAATATATATTAGTAAATTACTTACCTGTGTTATGAAGCAAATGATTTGCAATACCTCTTAAATGCACTAACATACACCAAATTTTATGTTCACAACATGATTTTTAATTATTTGTTTTTCAATAAAAATAGCTTTTAAATTAATAAATACATACATACAAGCAATATATTTTTTTCTCATAACATATCAACAGATGAGCAGAACCTTGGGACAAAATGTTATTTTAATATCTAAAAAACCTTTTAATAAATACAATTTTTCGTTATTTTTTTTTTTTTTTGTAGGGGGGTGGGGGGGTCGGTTCCAGTTTATATAATTTGGGCTGGACCTTTGCTTCTAATTATCGCTGAACCAAATGTAAAGCATATTTGGAATCCTAAATGTTTGAACTTCAATTTGAAATAACAAAATAAATTTCGAAATGATTCGCAAAAACAACGATTTGGGTACAGGCGCATCCTTAACCCTTTGTTGCATACTTTAAAACTGGCAAATCCCGAACATTAAATTTTCTGTTTTCTAGCTAAAAGCGTCACACTGAATGAGAAAAAAAAAATGATTTATGTATAATAATCTTTTTTAATTACAGCCTGACCACTATAGTCCAAAACAAAACAAATAAAGTATTTTTATGCGTGTGTTTCAAGTATGCATTAAGCCAAAAAGTCTAAACACAATAATTAATAAACAAAATACTATTTAAATAACATTGTTGTAAGTTTAGAAACATTCTAGTTCATGCGGAATAACTTGCCGACATTCTGAAGGGACATCCATATTCATATCTCAACAAGCAAGTTACCCGTTGTTGTGGTAGGTTCTGCGTCAATTCGTTGCGGCGACAACTCATCACAGTGTCAATTCGTCGCGGCGTCAATTCGTCATGGTGTCAGTTCGTCGCAACAAAATATATTTCAAGGCTATGATGATAAAAGTAAAGATAATTTAGTAAAATTATTTAATGATGTAAATTGTTAGTTATAATTCTCTATATCTAAAAAACAAATTATCATTAAATGATTTTATTTTATTATCTTTAATTTTATCATCATAGCCTTCAAAAACATTTTCTTCGCGAGAAATTGACACCACGACGAATTGACGCGACACCGTTGTTGGTACTATGTCAATTTTTGTACTGAAAGCATAGATGTCACAGAGTATAGCATAAGCTTTGAATGTGAACTATAAGTGAAATGTCGGTAGAGAAAAATAGCATTTTTGTCGACTGTAGTTAACAGTATGCTACAAAGGGTTAAGAACTATAAATGTCTAAAATTTGGATCTCCTAATGTTAAATTTATTTCCAATCGTTGAAAAACAGGCTGTAATACGGGTAGTTTTTTTTTATGGATTATACCATAGCTACCTGCAAGGTAAAAAAAAGGGTATTTTTGAAATTTTTTGTATTTTAAAAAGCACTTTTTGTACTTTGTTTATTACACTTTAAAGAAAAGAAATTGGTAGTTGTAATGATGAAATAAAGTTGGGTATCCTCAGCAGACCAGCTCCCCATAGATGGCATCTTTTTAAACTGGTATCCGTCCATGGTGATCGCCATAACTTTGTCAAATGTTATCTGAAATTAGATAAAAAGTAAGTGCCCGGTTAAACAGATGGTATTGAGCTCACAGGCTATTCACACTAATTGTATATTATACTCTTATTTCAAAGAAAAAACCCATTTAGCTAAATTGAGTGGGTGGGGATTAGCTCCCCATTTTCCGCTTTATACTTTATCATATAATTTTTTAAAATCTAATAATAGTGGGTTAAAAAAAATCGCTTTTCCAAAGTATGAAATAAATCTCTATTCAGATAATGAAATTTTGAATAAAAATTTGGAAAAGCTTAAAAAATTAGACAAATTAAAAAAATGATTGGAACTGCATACTACAGTATAATCAAGCATGTATCTGCAAAAGATGGTTAAATTTCTATGAATAGTTTTTGATCCTACAAAACTTGTTTAACTGAACTATTTTGACCGATTTTAATATTAAATAGCGGTTAAAAAAATTATTGGATTATCTGCTTCAGCGTGTTTATCATACATTTCTCAAAAAATTGTAAATTTTCATGTTTTTATATAAGCCGTGAAAGTGAAAATGTTGCAATAAAGTTGTTTACGGCAACAACAGCATTAGTTATTTTTTTGAGAATAGAGAGATTCATAAATCATAAGAAGAAAGGATTGAATTAGTAAAAATCATTGATAGATTTACACATTTTCGGTTAGCTTTAGGATTTGATTTTTTTTTTATCTGCCTCAGCATTTAGTCACCATTTTATTCAATGGTATCTTTGAATGTATAAAATGCCTTAAAATATGGAACAGATTTTATTAGGTATAGATTCTACGGTGTTTTAATTTTTTTTTCTAATATAAGATAAGCGCTTTTTTAGCATTTATGCACTGTAAAAAAAATCCTGAAAAAAATCGGAAATTGTACTGGCAATTGGGACGCCATTACTATTTCTGTATTTTAACGTAAAAAAAAAAAAAAAAAAAAAAAAAAAAAAAAAAAAAAAATCCAGGAAATTTTTGTGATTTCTGAAATATTCGTTTTAAAATTTTCGTTTTATAACAGAAATTTTTATGTCGTTAAAATAAACTTTAAAGGACTAAAAAAAAGCTACTTATCAAGGATAACATTCTAAGGGTCAGACATATTTCGTTTTTTTTTTTTTCTTTTCCATACCTGATTGAGTTTTGTAAATATCGAATCTGGAATCTCCCGTTTACTAAACTGGCGGTCTCGACCACTACGCTGTGGTCGCATAACACGCTGTTATTTCAAATGTTGTTACTTACTTTAGACGTTTTTTATGATGCAAAAACTTGAAGGATTGATCGTTAGATGATTTTTTTTCAGAGTTCCAATGTTTCTATTATATTCTTTTGATAATTTTCAATATATTGCTTTATTAGTTGATGCTTTATAACAGATAAATTTTAACTTATTATGTATTATATGCATAAAACATTGCATTAAAAGTAATGATTGCTTCTTTTTGCAATAGTACCAACATTTTTTTTCGAACATACTTTTTTAAATTATTTTTTTATGATCGAACTGTGATACAGATCGAATACAGATCGAAATCAATTCTAATAAAAACAATAATTATCTTAAGCAAGCAGACGTATTTATTACATGTTATTAAAGTAAATTTTCTTTATCTCTTATTTTAAAAACTTATGTAAATAAACAATTTTATAATAAATTAAATAATTATATGTGAGCTATGCTGACAGCTTTTGTGTACTGTATTGTTAAACTGAATAGTTTAAAAATATTAAAACAAAAAAGAATTGATTTTTAGAGAAAATTTTGTAATTAATGACCTTGGGATAGATAAGTTTAAATTTGGACTTATTATTTTAGTTTAATTTATAAAATTATAAACTAACGAAATAAAGTATAAACTTTATAAAATTATAAACTTTTTTTTTATAAAAGTAAAGAAAAAATTATTGATTATTTTTATAAATTTAAGGAAAAAATTATAAATTTTGTAAATTTATAAGTTATAAAATATTAAATTTTAGTGTAATTCATAAATTTATAAGCCAAATAAGTTTAATTTAGTACCAATTTACATAGCGATAATTTGCAGAGATAGTTTATTATGAAACCTTTAAATAACGCAATATTGCCTCGCGTTAGAAAAGTTGAAATAAAATTTTAAAAAATTAGTGAACAAATTTCATAATTTTGAAGCACTATCAAGGAAAAAAAAAAAAGGAGATTTAAAAAAATATATTTTTCTGCAACTTATAAAAATAAAATAAATTTCTAACTATTTTATTAAAATACATAAATATTACTATTAATTTGATAAAGAATTATCGTCCAGACATGGCCTCGGTTAGAATGGGCCAGCGGATCGAGCCGGCCCGCGCCTGGATACTTGAAGAACTGTAGTAAATACAACAATCTTAATTCGCGTTTCAAACAAGAACGGTCTGTACGCAAACCTCTAAACGTCAATTACGAAAATTGCACTGTTTTGGAAGAAATACGGACATTGTACTGTTTAGAAAGAAATACGGAACAAAGCCATTACATTTACGGAAAACTTTCTGCATATTTACGGATTTGAAATCTCCTTCACGGAACTAATGTCATTTACATAAATTCTACTCTTGTTTTGGAAAAATGAAACTTCTTCGTAAAATTTTACGGAAAATCTCTTGTATTTTCACGAATTCTTTTTTTTTACAGTGTGTATTTGTTATTAATCTGGCGTAATTTTCAATGTATTTAGTTTTTTTTAAATAGACAATTGGATACCGGAGGAATTCCCAGTTGATGATGTAAAACGAATGGTAATATTACTTCTTCTCCAGTCTTTGCGAGATCCCATGACTCAAGTAAATGGATTTAAAGTTATCTTAGACGTCAAAAGCAACCCTATTCGTCATATAAAATATGCTACACCAAGCAATATGTACCTAATATATCATGGTACACAGGTAACTATAACTTACTATATTTTCACTAGATAATATCCGATCAAATATGGCAGGTATTTTTTTTAACAATTTCCAACATAGTTGTAAACTGTTTATGACTTCGGATTGTCTGGCGGTCTGCCTTCTGACCATGTTCTTACTCACGTAAATGTCCATTGATAAGCTTAGTATAAGTTATTGAGGTTTCCCATAGGACATTCTGTCTAGTGGGAAAAGTGACTGATTTTATTTTCATGTAACTACCAGCGCCATACGTAGGCCAGTAATTGGATTAGTAACCGATACATTTAGATTATCTTCCTTAAAAGTATCGCTTATTCATTTATAATCACGCAACAATTGACACTGCCTTCTGAATCGTGGTCGAACCCTTCTAGATGTTTAAAACCGTATCAAAGCACTTTCCTTTAATTGCCAATTTTAATTTTGGAAATAACCAGAAGTCGCACGAAGCTAAATCAAGTGAGTATGGTGGGTGATCGAGCACCACAATCCCATTTTTGGCCACGAAATCGAGCCTAATCTTGCATTTGTTGGTCACTGTATTGTCGTGCAACAAGGATCATATGTGAATATCTGTGAGCTCCTCGATTAGCCTGATAAGCACACAACCATCATTTAGACAAATTTCTGACACTCTTTGAACATTTTTTTCAATTTGAACTGTGATTGATGGTCCTGGCCGTGGATCGTTTTCAGTACTCTCTCTACCATCAATAAATATTCCATATCATTTAATATGGCATTCAAATATGATGGGTATTTTTTTAACAATTCCCAACATAGTTGTAAAAGTGTTTATGACTTCGGATTGTCTGGCCGTCTCTCTTCTGACAATACTCTTACCCACGTAAATATCCATTGATACTTGGTCTTTGTTATTGAAGTTTCCCATAAGACATTCCCTATTAAAAATGGAGTGTGTAGCATTTGCAGTTCATTTACAGAGACACACAAAAGAATTCCGTTACATTATGGTCTACGGTCAATGGAGAAAAATCGTATGTAGTGTATTTTAATGAAGTTGCGTTTTTGAAACATAATTAAATTGATATGCGTTATTGAGGTACAATACAACAGTCTTTCTGTAGAGTACGGAGTGCACAGCATTTAACATTACATTATATTATGGTCTATGGAGAAAAATCATTTGCAATGTACATAGTCTGTCCGGTATGAAAGGATTGGTTTTATTTTCGTGTAACTGTCAACGCCATCTGTTTGTGAATAATTGGGTTAACAACAGATGCATTTAGACTATCTTCTGTAAAAGTTTCACAGCGCTACTAGCATCGCTAGTTTATTTACAATCCTGTACGATTGACAGTGCCTTCTGAGCTTAAGTCGAAAAAGGAACAATAGAGCAACATGACAACATTAAAGTTTGCATCAAAAACTTTCAAAAGGATTCGACTGTTTATGGTAATGAAACAATGAGTCGAAAGAACATTTTAAAATGGAATGGTATAATCAATATTTCGTGATGGTAGAGTGAGTACTGAAGACGATCCACTGCCAGGACCGTTCATTGACAGTTCGAATTAAAAAAAAATTTCAAAAAGTGACAGAAATGTGTCTAAATGATCGTTGTGCGTCTACCAGGCTAATCGAGGAGCTCACAGGAATTCACAGATGGTCCTTGTTGCACGACATTGCACCGACCCCCAAATGCAAGATTATTCTCTGTTTCTTGCCCAAAAATGGGATTGTGGTGCTCGATCACCCACCATACTCACTTGATTTATCTCCGTGCTACGTTTGGTTATTTCCAAAATTAAAATTGGCAGTTAAAGGAAAGTGTTTAGACACGATTTTAGGCATGTAGATGGGTTCGACCATGATTCAGAAAGCAGTGTCAATTGTTGCGTGATTATAAATGAACAAGCGATACTTTTAAAGAAGATATTCAAAATGTATCTGTTGCTAATCCAATTACTGGCCTACGTATGGCGCTGGAAGTTACGTGAAAATAAAATCAGTCACCTTTCCCACAGATGTGTATTTTTAAAATGTTCATTATTTCAAACAGAATGAAAATGACGTGCATTGCTGAGATGTAATACAAGATGCAGTGTTTCTCAACATTTCCTACATCGTGGCATGTCTAAACCTATGATTAAACTTCCCCGGCTCTTTAAACTATGATGAAGATTTAAAAAAAAATACATGAAAGAAATGTATAATTTTCAATTTAATCATGAATACAAAAAAAATGCTCAATCATAGGAAAAAAATAAATAAACTAATTTATCATAATTAAAAATAATCTTAAATCCATATATATATATATATATATATATATATATCTAAACTAATAAAAGAAAGTTTCGCTCTGTGTGTCTGTGTGTCTGTGTGTGTGTCTGTTGGCGATGGCTAGGAAAATCTGGCCCACCTAGAAGGCTGGAAATTTAAATTTAGGTAGTCCAAACCCTCTCCTGGTGCAACATTACTTCAGAATTTTAATATTTTAATTACTTTCTGAAATATTAATTAAAATGCACAAAGAACTCTCATTAAAAATACGCTTTTATTATCTTGGGTTGGTTGGTTCACTGGTTGGTTGCATCGATTCTTCACAGAAGTAATTAAATAAACCAGAGTAGCGATGCACAAATAAGGATTTCTAACTAAATAGGATTGAAGTTATTAGCGTAGAGGAGCCATGCGAATGTCACGCCACCTGTACATGACAAATTACACATACGTCCCACTGATTGAAATATTTTGCAGGCATATTTTTCTTCATGACAATTAGTCGGGTTTAAGTTTTTTTTTTTTACATGACATTTATTATTATGATGGAGATTGTTAATACAGAAAACTTTATTTAACAGATTCTTTTTTATATTTGCGGGAATTAAGAGGGACAAGGGTCTAATTACATTTAAGCTTCAAGGTGTATTTCTAGAAAGCAGTTACCAGAATTTCCGAATAGTAGTGTAAAAGTAGTAAGCCAAATTTCAAATTAAGTTCCTAGCTTAACCAAATGAATCAATCATTAAAGATGTATTGTGATCCTCCTAATTAGTTATTTGCTGAAGGCCACTTGAACAACCCCCCACCCCCACCCCTCCCGGACCGTCCTTCAAGGTTTTTTCTCTAACTCTGCTCCGTTTCCATATCTCAGCAACTACTTTCCGATTTCAACGCAAGTGATTTCAAACATTATAATTAATTTAATAGTCACCATTTATAACATTAAACTAAATTTATGAGTAGCGGTTACCACTATTTACGAATAACAGTTTAAGCCAAATTTGTAATTAAATTCAAAGCTTAAGGAAACGAACGAATTTTGAAAGATGCATAGTGGTCCTCCTAATTAGTTATTTGCTGAAGGCCACTTGAACAACCCCTCCCCCCCGACACTCCTTTCAAGGTTTTTTCTCTAACTATGCTCCGTTTTCATATCTCAGCAACTATCTTTCCGATTTCAACACAAGTAATTCCAAACATTATAATTAACTTAATTGTCACTCTTTATAACATTAAACTAAAATTATGAGTAGCGGTTACCACTATTTCCGAATAATTGGGTAAGCCAAATTTGTAATTAAATTCCTAGCTTAAGCAAACGAACGAATTTCAAAAGATGCATAGTGCTCCTCTTAATTAGTCATTTGCTGAAGGGTACTTGAACAACCCTCCCCCCCCCGGCCCCTCATTCAAGGTTTTTCTCTAACTATGCCCCGTTTCTATATATCAGCAACTATCTTTCCGATTTCAACGCAAGTGATTCCAAACATTATATTTAACTTAATAGTCACCCTTTATAACATTAAATTAAATTTATGAGTAGCGGTTACCACTATTTACAAATAATAGTTTAAGCCAACTTTGTAATTAAGTTCCTAGCTTAACAAAACGAACGAATATTTATGCATGCATAGTGGGCCTCCTAATTAGTCATTTTCTGAAAGACACTCGAACATCTCCTCCCTTCGGCACCTCACTCAAGGTTTTTTTCTCTAACTGTGCCTTATTGCAATAACTGGGTTAATAATGTTCCAATCTTCTCGAAACCAGCTCAATTTTGTAGTGCGCCTACTATACAGTAACGTAGGCAGCGGGGACCTGTCTCAGAAGTTCGTTCGGAAAGAGGTTTGTTTAGAACAGAATGCTCCCCTTGCGGTGGTAGGGGGAAATAAAAGATTTTCTTGAGCGTACGAGCATGCCTGGTATACGGTTCCGAAGCCATCGTAGACCGTGGCCAGAGTTCCGTTTTTTAAGAGATTTAAGTTTATTACAAGGGCTCGGGCAACGCCGGGCGGGTCAGCTAGTGTATAATATAAAAAGGTCCTGACTGGGGAGATCATCAACGCACATCCCAAACTACTGAACCTAGAAACACGAAAATTGGAGGGCAAATACTTCTTAAGATGTAGAGCCGCACTAAGAAAGGATTTTCTACATCTCCTCCCCTACGGGGGGGGGGTAAAAAAAGCAACAAACATTAAGAATATTCTTTAAAAATCGGGTATTTTAGTTACGTGTCAAATAATAACATATTTTATGTATTTTTGTATGCTGAATCTAATGGTACCAAATACATTCTTCTAAGTCCAATAATTCGTGAGATATTGCATATTTTGTTAATTTGCGATGTCTTTTGCGCCATAACCTCAAAATCCTAACATTACAAATGATAATTTCTAAAAATACATGCGTTAGTTTAGAAAAAGAAAAAATTCAAACTGTACGTAAAACGCGAGAGATTTTTTTTTCATCGTTATAACATGATGTAATGAAATTATAGTTATGGGTGAAATTGCTACTATCAGATAAACCGGGAATTGAAAGATGGCCGTTTTTAAACATTCTGCTGAATGGATTTTGATGGGAATTTAGCTGTTTGTTAGATAATTTTTTAGGGAAGATTTCGGTATATAAAATCGTTCTACGTTGTTTAGTTACAGAATTATGTGTTAGATGAATCCATTTATGAAAGTTTAGCCCTTTTAAAAAGATTCTGTTAAATGGATTTTGATGGGGCTTGCACTGTTAGATAGATAATTTTTCAGGGAAGATTTTAGTTATAACACATCGTTCTACGTTGCTTAGTTTTAGAATTATGTTGAGGAAATTTCTATAATCAGATGAATCCCATTATAAAAGACTAGCCTTTTAAAAAGGTTCTACGGATTTTAATGACAACTGCGTTTTTCATTTTTCAGGAATGGTTTTAGGATATTACATATCGTTCTATCGTTCCATACCAAATTCTACTGTAAATCATTAACTAAGTCCTTATCAGCTTAAATTTTGCCTGACAAATTAGAAAATATAATAGCGCAAAGACGTTTGTATCTATTTCAGCAATGCGGAATAATATTCCGTGTAAATGTCCACATTGCATTAAAATACAAGATCAAATTCACCGAATGTTTCGTTTGATTCAAGATTCGTTTGGAGAAACTGACCAACGTAGCGGGCGAAACCTGCTAGTTTCTTATAAACTTATTATTTTATATTTCTCTTTAATATGCATTAAAGTTTATTATCTGGACTTTACTTTTTAAGATACTCTCTGTTATTCAACTAAAACTATAGTGTATACTTTCTAGAGTATATCTTCTGCCGTATACCCTCTATTTTTTTACGATTACAGCACTATCGACATTAAACCAAAATACGGGTTAAAGTTGTTTCAACCTTGATTTATTAAATTGAAGAGCCCCAGAATGGTGTGGCTTTTTGTTGAAAGCACCTTTATTGCGTTCGAGATTTAGATAACATCAATTTTTAAAACTACAAGAATTTTAGTGTGCCCATACATTGGTTCAACGTGGCACTGAAAATTTTAAGAGTGTTTTATTCGATCTTATGTTTTTCTGGCACTTTACTAATGTGTATCTATGGATACGTTTTATGTATATTTAAAACCGGTTTTTGTTTTACAGGAATGTGCTCCTGGTCGTTTCAAAAGCATTCACATTGTCAACACATCTATAACATTCAAGGCAGCTTGGACGTTAATTAAACTATTTTTAACAGCTAAATTAAAGAGACGGGTATGTATTGAAAAAATTCTTGATACATTTATTTGAACATTCAATTTGAAATATAAAATAGTAATACACATCACTGTAATCGCGTAGTAAAGCCTCCCATTTATCCCTTTGTAGCGAGTACAGTAATGCACGAGTCGGGTTGTACCCGAACCGAACCCGAAAATTCCATTTGAATGCAACCCGTAACCCGAATACAGAGTCTAGAATACATAGTGTGGAAAACGGTTTCACTGTTTTTAAATTCAAAATATTCGAATTCAAACCGGAAATTCTGAAACAAGAATTTTTAATTTAAGAAGTCACGAAAAATCTGCCATTAAGTAAGCAAAATAACATTATAGAGAATTTCTGGTATGAATGCGAAATTTCGGAATTTTAAAAAAAAAGCCAAACTGGTAATGCTTTAAAAAGTGCTAAAAAATTGTAGCCGATAAACGTGCAACGATGCGGTACAATAATAGGGCGATCGCAGTGACAACTGCTTTAAAAGTAGATTTACCTCTAGCAAGAGCAACTGTTTCACGATTGATAACATGAACATAATTTCTGTTAATAAAATTTTCTTTTAAGTGTATATTTCAGATGTAACTGATTTTGAGGTTAGTTTTTTATCATATCAGGGAATTAATATTTTCCACTCTTCTAGCAGAGATTCATCCTTTGGTATGCTAAATAGGGATAGTTTCTAGTTTGCCGTCTTGTATCGAGTACTGCAACCAGGCACAAAAGAATGCGAATCACGTTTTTTGGCCATGATCAATATCATTCATATTTTCAATGCTTATGAAAATCACTATCCACGTCAAAGGAGATAGGGTATAATTTAATAATTTTAAATATATACCAAAAGCTAAAACGTTTCCTCAGATCGATTCTTATACAATGTTTGAGTTGCAGACAGTGGCTAGCAGACAGTGGCGCAGCCAGAGAGGGGGGATGTGTCCAAATGCTCCGGAAAGCAGTAATATTATAAAGTTTTCTTCGCCTTCATTATCGCAGAAAATTATCCGATTAGATAAGGCAAAGATATTTTTATAAAATTAGTGGTATCCAAACCATCTGGACCCCCACCCTGTCTACACCACTGCTAGAAGATGTCACTGCGATCGACCCGTTATCTTTTCATCATCGTTCTACATTTATGGGATTCAATTTTTTAGTACTATTTTGTAGCCGTTTTCCACACTATGTATTCTAGGCGCTGTAACCCGACAAAGAAATTTCATCGATCCACAACCCAAGAAAGTAATTTTCATCGACCCGCAACCCGTCCCGAACGCGAAATGTTTTTACTCGAGCCCGAAACGGAAGAAAATTAATTCATGTTTTATTGCAATTGTGAAAAGTAATCTACAATATCACTAATAAAATTTTATTTTTCATATAGAAATTTCATATATCTATATTCCTTACTATTCAAATATTGTAAAACCTCTGAATTGTGACACGGACCTGATCCGATGCAGAACAATATTCAACGATCCTAAAGTGACCGCTATTCTGAATTTTTACTACATTCGAATATTAGAGAATTTAGATATGTCCATTTTTCAATATAAAGTATAATATTGGTATTAAATATATAATTGTAGGTTACCTTTCAGAATTGCATTAAAAGATGAATTAGTTTCCTTTCATCTAGTGTCCGGGTTGAAGCATTTCGAATTCGGGTTGAAATATGTCGAGTTCTGGTTGGGTACAACACGATATTTGGACAGCAGTTGATCATTTTCTAATTAGCATAAAATTGCATAGACTCATTGCAATAAGACTAAAAAAAAATCCGGCTGATTGGGAAACAAGTGGTCATTTTTAAATTAGCCAAACGCTATCTAGGCTCTTCGTAATAAGCCTAAAAAATATCAGGCTTTGTGTGAAATAAATGCTCATATTCCAGTTAGCCTAACGCTCTCTAGACTCTTTGCAATAAGCCTGAAAAATATCAGGCTGATGGGAAAAATGAAGAGGATTCTCCAATTAGCCCGAATTTCTCAATTAGCCTACAGCATATACATCATATACGTCTTAAAAGTATGTCATATATATTTATCATGCAGTCATATACGACTATAACTTAGTCATATATACATCGTTTGTTGTCATACACGCCACTTAACTTCGCGATACATCTCGGTTGCTTTGACAATTCATCTTTCGGAGCTGCTATAATAAGGATGGGCTGATTTGTTCCCACATTATACAAAGAAAGTAGGTATGCAGTTGTACAAGAAGATCAATAGAAAATCAATAAAAACGCTAAAATCATACTAAATCATTCGTCAGATGGAAAATCGGTTTAACAATGATGGGAAGCAAGATAAGTGTGCTTTTAAGATCTAAAGTGGAAGTTCACAACAAGCCCATTACCGGCATTCTAGGAATTACACCCAATTTTTATTAGGCAGACTCATGGCCGGCTTTTTTATTGTGACTTGTATTTCTAAGAGTTTTTCAAGACCAGGAAGATCGAAAAGGATCGTGTTTGCTAATATTTTATAACAATTAGGTGAACATAGGTGGTCGCCGTAGGTTGCCCAAAAACTGTGCACAGATTTAATTTTCTTTTCTTTTCTCTTTTTAAAAAAGTGAGAGAGGAATGTTATGAAAGCGATAGCGATATGAGAAAAAATGTTTCCCCTTGTGTATTTTAGGTAGATTTCGTAAGAAATACTACCTATTACATTCTCTCCTCTTTTTTTTTTTATCTTTATTATAGGAATTTTAAGAAAGAATTGAAAACGTTTTTCAAAAATTCCTTGTTCAAATAGGTTTTCCTTTATGTATCCACTGTAAGTTGATTAAAACTATCTACGGGAGTTCCCAGATCTTTTTGAATCATCTTTTTCAGGAGAGAAAATAAGACCCCAAACTGAGTAAACAAAGTGGTACTCGAGCGCTCGTAAATGCTCTTATAAGGTAGATTTCGTAAGAAATACTATCTATTACATTCTCCCCTAAGTTGGAATTTTTGAAAAAATTTTGTAGATCTACGCCGATCATGACTCCCAGAACCCAAAACCTCCCCCAGTTCAAAACTTTATATCTATCTATCTATCTATCTATATCATTTTTTTTATGGACACGATAACTTCAATAATTCTGCACAAATCTCTTCCAAACTGATACATAAAATCAAGGGGCACAAAATCTCGGTCAAGTTCGTTAATGGGCAAAATAAAACCAGGGGGGGGGGGGCTTTTTGTGAAAACAGAAAAAAAACATAACTTCTTAATTATGATACGTATCGAATCCGTTTAAAGTTATTATTACTTCTAGGAAAAGGGCCGAAAATTTATGTATGGCAGATTTTTTATATCATTAAAAATGGTGTCAAGGGGGGGGGGAATAGGGGTTTAAGAAGAAAAAAATTCGTAACTTTGTCCATTTACAAGATATCAACTCCGCTTAAATTTATTATAAATCCTCTTAATATTATCTAAAACTTTTATATTTACAATTTTTTTATAGGACCAAAACTTACAGCAAAAATAAATAAATAAATAAATAAATAAATAAAACATCCCTTCCGACTGCGCCTACAGACACAGGTATATTTCGAAGTGGGCGGTCCCAACTTTCGCATTATGGCAAAAAGATCATTTCTTCTGAAATTATTAATAAACAGGCGCCCCACGGTCTGCGTCTTCAAAATCTACCTGTGCTTGTAGGCCGAGCCGTCAGGGATTTTTTTAAGCATATATATTTATTCAATGGGAAATCTGGGCGCTATTCCAAGGAAATACTTTTTTTTTCCCTCAGTCTCTAAAAATCGCACATCTTGAATCCGATCGCATAGTTGAAACTGGACCCGGTGAAGTTACTCTAAGACCGGTCTAATGGGATATGACTGTGATCTTTGTTACGGAAACTCAAGGGGATATTTCAAAACTCTAAAATCAGCATCGGGCAGGTGGTTTGTGTACGGCTCTGCACAAATTACATAAAAACATGCCTCTTCCTATTTATTCTTTTATTTTTCCTGGAAGTGTTTTCAGCCAGTATTCTGCACATATCTTGCTAATTATTAAAAAGGATCTATGACCCTTTTATCCTACATTTATAAAGTACTTTTTAATAACTATATTTTGTATTTGAAATTTGTATATTACAGTTCACATATACTGATCACATTTTTGTATTCATACTGTTCCTATTTCAGCTTACTGTTTGAGCCATGCAAAATGACTAGTTGTGTTATAATTAAGTATTCTTTTCATAAATTTTCTAATTACTTTCTTTTATACTTTTTCTTATATCATTTTTTTTTTAATATTATGTGATCTGAACCAGTATTGTAAAAACTAACTTTGTACTAATTTTATTTTAATCTGTAATGCAATATTCAACATCTGTATTCTAAAATATGAATTTGCAATAAACATTTCCCCTCGTGGAGAAAAGTTCCTATGCTTAATAGCCGGGTCTCCACGAGAGGGTGATTTCATTTCATTTCATATCATATCTAGCTAATGTGCAATAATTGATGTTAAAATAAAAAATCGCAGACTCACAGTTTGGTCATAAATAACCAGTAGTATGAGTGCTATATTATGAAAAGCTCAGTTTGACTGCCTCAATTAGCTAATAATGATTATCTTGAGAAAACTACCATCCGTTTTATTACAGAAAAAATATCATACTTGTAAAAGTAGCTATTAAATAGGGTATACCATATACTAAGAAGTAAGCAGAATCAACATTATTTTTCAATATTAATTTTAGCAATTAAAATACAGAATATGCTCTCAATAACAGGTAAAAAAATCTTGTAATAAATATCGTAAAATTATGAATGAGTGCAAAATTTTTGGACATTTATCCAAACAAATGTTAACTATACATATAGGGAAAATATACCAATAGTCGGCCACTTAACTGCTTTTATATATATAAATCTTAGCGTAGAATTTTTAAAAAACATTTTTAATAGTGATATATGTTAAAACATACGTTTCTTATTATGTTTCAGCAATTATTTTTAAAAAACACGGTAATAGTTTTTTTTTTAGACAAAATTAAGTTCAAAAAAGGCAAGTTCTACAATAGTCGGCCACCTTAAATCCAATGTTCGGCCATCACTGTGCCAATAGTCGGCCACTTCAGAATTTTGTTTTACCTGAAAAACGACTCTAACAAATTTGACTAAATTTTGCATTCTACCATTTTCGGTTATGAGAAGATGATTTAGCTATCTCACATGTTCGAGAAAATTCAATTAGTGGGTCATTTAGGGTCACTGCGGGTAAAGCTCATTTTTTTTATTTAATAAATGGCTTTATCGATTTTGACTAAGTTTTGTATCCTACATTTGTATCCTACATTTGTATCCTACATTTGTATCCCACATTTTGGGATACAAGAAGACCATTGGACTAGGTCGCATGTTCGAGAAAATTTTCGTTAGTGGGTCATTTGGGGGTCACTATGGGTCAAATAAATTTTATCTAAAAAACGGCTCTAACGATTTTGACTAAATTTTGTATCCTACCGTTTTGGGGTACGAAAAGACCTTTGGGCTGGGTCACATGTTTGAGAAAATTCGATTAGTCGGTCATTTTGGGGTAACTACGGGTCAAGCTAATTTTAAATAAAAAAGTGCTAAAACAATTTTGAATAACATTTTGTATCCTACCGATTTGGTGTACGAAAAGACTATTGGGCTGGGTCACATGTTCGAGGAAATTCAATTAGTGGGTTATTTTGCAGTCACTGCGGGTCAAGGTAATTTTATCTTATCTAATAAATGGCTTTAACGATTTTGACGAAGTTTTGTGTCCTACCTTTTTGTGATACAAGAAGACCATTTGGCTGGGTTATATGTTCGAAAAAATTCGATTAGTGGGTCATTTGGGGGTCACTATGAGTCAAGTTAATTTTATCTAAAAAACGGCTCTAACGATTTTGACTAAATTTTGTATCTTACCGTTTTGAGGTACGAAAAGACCATTGCACTGGGTCACAGGTTTGAGAAAATTCGATTAGTGGGTTATTTTGGGTTCACTACGGGTGAATGCATTTCATTGTGAATGAAGGTTGAGACAGTTGTTGAACAGTTAACGAAGTTGTAATGTTGGCAATATTTCGCCAACTTTGCTAAGTTTGGTGAAAGTTTTGCGACATTAGCGAGATTTAGCAGGAATATCTACTATCAAGATTACTAATGCCAAAGCACATGCTTCCCGTCAAATGAAAGAATGTGTCAAGTCTCCGAATTTTCGCAAAATTATGGCGACATTTGGCGAACAGATTGGTTTTCAGAATCTGAAGGAATTTTCTAGAAATTCCCACTAACAGTGAGAATAAATGATTCAACTAATCAGAGTCTAGAACGTTCCAAAAAGAGAATTTAACCAATCAGGGTACATAGAACTGATTGTTATATGTTGCACAGAGAATTTATTGTTATATCGTGTTGAACACAAAGATAATTTTAACGAGCATAGCTCGGTCTTCCCAGATGGTTGTAAGTAACTTAAAGTAGAACTTTTTAAAAATAGCAAAACATTTTTGACTTTGCCATGTATAAATGCATACTTTTGGAAATTCTGCTGGGAATCTCAAGTTATTTCTCATAAGTGTTATTTTATTAAAGTAACGTCAATCAAAAGCAACAATCATAAACATTTTTTTTTTAATTTTTGATATTATCTCATAAATGATTACTTTATGAGTGTTAAATTACGAGAAATTAATAACACAATACCTCTTTACATTTCAACCAAATTGATTTTCTGTGTAATGTAAATCTTGATGTGGCAGTTCAATTAAAAGTGACACATGCAGAAAGATTCATTATTTTATTTTATTTTATTATTTAAGTTTAATAGAGGCTGCGAAAAAGATTCTAAATCCCAGTAGTTAGCCTATTATTAATAGAGCGGCTAACTATTGGATAAAACAATCAGGTAAAAAGTTTTTCTTTTATCAAAATCAACGGCTTTGCACGCATGGTTGAAATATGGCAAGTGGTATTTATGTTCCAATTAACATTAGGAGAAATTATACTTTTGGAAATAATTTAAATATTACTAAATTAAGTCACAATATGAATAAACGTTATATTTGTACCGCATTAAGTGAATGTGAGACTTGAAATAATGCGACAATCGTCATTGGAACGCATTTGAATCCACATCCTTCCAAGAAAACAGATACAATGCACAGTCTATTTGGAAACGCTGTATATAAGCTATCGTTTAGTGGAAGAATTTTTAAAATCAGTTTGGTAGTTTCAGAATTTATTTTCTATATAAAGCAAACGTTTCTTTTTACAATATTAATGTACCTTTTTGCACAATAAAAATCAAAACACCGAGAAATAATAAATGGAAAAACATTAGTTTACTATATTTAATTGTCATTTGTGTACGGCTAAAGGCGAATATGAAATATTTCCTTTCTTTATTGGAAATCATGTTTATTTATTACTATCATTTGAATTAATTATAATGTTTGCTCGTACCTATGTTTATCGCACTGCTCAGAAAAGTTGTTCTTAACATGATATGTAAAACTATTTAATTTTCCTGTTCTTTTAAATAAAAAAAAATAAATAAAAAAGACAAATATTGTTTTTGGGCATCTATGTCTTAGTTATTTATATGCCAAATTTAAAGTTTCTAGGCTGACATTTTTTGAGAAATCATAGTAAAAATATAATTGTAGAACGTTTTCTTCCCATTTCATTTATTTGAAAATCTTTAAAATAGAGGCATCTTTAGGAGCATCACGTCCCATAGAAACTTGCATATCGAATTTCAAATTTCTAGCCTCAACAGTTTGGGATTAAAATGATAATTATAGAGCGCTTTCCAATAGTTTCTGTCTTTTAAATATCAAATACTTTGATGAACGTTCTGAATGAGCATTTATGTCTTAAAATCCATCACCATCAGAAGTTTCTTTGGTCTTAAAGGATTCAAGGTAAACGGGATTTTAGAACATTTTTCGTTTTATCAGGTCGTTTGTGAAGAGATAAAATATAGCCTATTTTTAAGTGGAGAACGGCATCATTTTTATCCCAAGACAAGATTTGAAATTGTTTCTGTAGCACAAAAGAATTCGTGATTTTAAACCCTATTTTATTAATTTCACTCTTTTAAATTTCGAATATGTTAGAATATGATCTGCCGGCGCATTTCATCTTAAATGTAAAAGCCATTACAAATTTCATGTATGTAGCAATCACCCTATCAACTCCAAATAAATCATAATCACAAATCATCATGTGTTTTACGTTCCTGGGGGACAATGTTATCCTGAAAGAAATTTTGGATTCGGTTTAGTGGGTCAAAAATAATTTGGATTTTAGAACTTTTCTGTTCATTTCTATATTTTAAATTTAGTTTTTTTATTTAAGAAAAAGCTACTATGTGCGAACATTTGCGACTTAAAAGTAACCCTGGTGTCGAATATCAATTTTCTATCCCTATTAATTCTAAATAAATCATAATTTGGAATCATAAACGTACCGATAATTTCAAATTTTTAAATTTCAAATTTTATAGAAACCATTCTTTGCAAGAGTTTACATCTTAAAAGAAACCACCATGCAAAATTTGAAGTTTCAAACCCAACAGTGTCACAGAAATTGCAATTTTAGAAAAATTTTAGTTCCTTTTAAATTTCGAATTTTTTAGAAACTGTTCGGGTACGATCAGACCACTTACGTATTACAAAGGTTATCCATGTCTAATTTCAAGTTTCTATTGTAAAATTTATAGAAAACCCATAATTCAGAACATTTTCTTCTCATTTCAGCATTCTAAATTTAAAAGTTTTTAGAAACCTTTCTTAGCCGGTAATTTATGTCTTAAAATCATTTATGTCTTATCAATCATATGTGTTATTATTAATGTAATTTATGTCTTAAAATTAACCACCATGCCAGATTTTAAGTTTCCAGCGCCAAAACTATCACAGATTTTAAAACTTTAGAACGTTTGTCTTGTACCCTTTGAATTTTTTTTTTTCAGAAACTGTTTTGTACCAGCGTTTCATATTAAAAATGACAGAATTGGCAATTTTTAAATATCTATCCCTAGTAATTCCATATAAACCGTAATTTAGAATGTTTTTAGAATGTTCACAGTTTTTTTCATTTTCTAAAATTCCCCCTTTATTTAATTGTCCTGATGCAGAATTTACGTCTTAAATGTAACAGACATGTTAAATTTTAGGTTTATATTCTTAACAATTCTACACAAATTGTAATTTAGAACTTTTTTTACTCATTTTACACTTTTAAATTTCAATTTTCATAGAAAACAACAACCATGCCAAATTTCAAGTTACTAGGTGCTTCAATATCACAAAAAGGGCAAGTTTAGAATGTTGTTTGCTCATCCATCTACTTGAGAAAAGTGGCTCTTACGTAAAATATAGTCTATGTCGGAGCAGAGACTGCCACCTTTAATTTTGAAATTCGTTCGGTAGTTCTAGTAGTTTCCCCCTACAAACAAACAAACAAGCATGTAAAAAAACGTTTCTTTTTTATAATATTAGTATAGATGTAAAGATAAAGTTATATCTACCAATCAATGAAAAATATACTCAAAAAAGTACATTAAGTTATGTATTCAGTATTCAGCTCCTGGTGGCCGACTATTGGGAATGTAAGCAAAGTTAATACCCAATGGTCGGCCACATTAAAATTAATTAAAACCAACAAATTTATTTACTTTTTATACTCAAAAACATTAGTTTATTTACCCTGTATTCAAGCCTTATAATTTTAGAAAAAAATAAAAAATTAATTAATACTTGACTTAAAAAAAAATGCCATCAATTAACAAAAAAATAGGAAAAATGGCGATTTGACCTCTATCTTGAAATAAATGCCTGATTACTAATTCAATAAAAATACCCACAATTCTTTGGTGATGGTTTATGAGTTATGAAAGATGGCTGCATATAACAAAATTGTAATATTTCATTTAGAACCAAAATGAAGCTATTCGTAAGGCATTTTATCTCAATGTGGCCGATTATTGGTACATTCACCCTATATATATTTTTTTTTTTTTTTTCCACCGGGTACAAGGCCCCTCTTGACGCGGGCCTTGTGCGGTCGCACACCCATATGTTCCTGCGAAACATCCCTATGTTATTAAAACAGAGACTTCAAAAGCTTCAAGAACAGAAAGGAAGTTCTTAATGTCCAAAACTGTAGTGCTGTCATCTAGAATCATATGAGAAAAGCAAAAGATATTTCAGACACGGCTTTGTTATCCAGACTGAAATTTCAACAAATTCAACTTAAAAAAAAAAAAAAAAAAATTCTCAGAGATTGAAGTTTTAGTGCTGCCATCTAAATTCATATGAGAGAATTAAAAGATGTTTCTGAAACATACATAATACTATTTTTAATGACAACAAAGTTTACAGTGTAAAAGAAGTTTTAAAAATGCACAAGTAAATAAGATCACTTTTCTTATATAATAAATTTGGTCAACAAGTTGTGAAAACTTCCATTAGGGAACGTAATGAGTAGTTTGTAATATTGTTTCCTGCGTGTTTTTGTTTTAAAAATTCTTCTGCTTATATTGAGTTAAATGGTATTCTGCCTAAATTTAAAAAGTATGTTATGTAAGACAGTATAATGCTGTCCCTGTGTGTCCCTAACAGGGACAGCATTATACTGTTAATATGCACACTGCTCCATACTGGCCTTGTTGTTATTGAAAATGGATTTATTAGTTGTTTCTCATTTGTTAATTCATAAAAATTTTCAAATTTTTATTTTGTAAAAAAAAAAATATATCTATACACACACACACACACCCATATATATATATATATATATATATATATATATATATATATATATACAACAATTGACACGGAAACTGTCATTAATATTAAGCATAACTTCAAATAAAATTAATGTATAATTTTTTTAGTTTGAAATTTTTGTCTAACTAATTTTTAATACTATTGATATTTAAATAAATAACATTTTAAATTAATGTAAATATGCATGCTGTTTTATGAATTGTTATAACATGAGTACGGTAAACAAAAAAAATTTTTTTTCATTGATAGATTCACTTCCACGATACTCTGGCAGAACTATTAGACTACTTCCCAGCATCTGTGTTGCCCGTCGAATACGGAGGGGAACTAAAAGATTACGACATGACAGACTGGTTGAAAAATGTTATGTCTCAAGAAAAATTGGCAACTTTAGGAGGTGGAAAATATGCAGACTCTTAATAATATGTGCTTAATTATAATTTATTTCTTAGCGTTTGAAGAGCCTATGTATTATAAACAGGACTCTATTGTACATAAATATTTTGTATGACTCTCTGTTCGAAATTCAAACATGAGAGAAGTTTGTCTGAGCGGTTATGTTTTATTTAAATGCCAATGATAACGAATAACAAAGGATGATTTGAAAGTGAATGAGAAATTGAAGCAAAGAAAATTCATTACTTCAAAAGGAGATGCTCTTTAACTCTATCTACTTGGAGATGCTCTTTAACTCCATCTATTTGCATTGTTGAAGCTTTATTTACTTCACAGTAGAAGTCGAAAACAGATTTTATTTTAGGAGGCAGCGTTACATTTTGGCAACCTATTTTAGCGTCGATGATTTTGCTATATATAATAGATTAGATGGTGCTGATAACGTCAGTCATCAGATGCTCTTTAACTCTATCTACTTGCATTGTTGAAGCTTTATTTACTTCACAGTAGAAGTCGAAAACAGATTTTAGTTTAGGAGGCAACGTCACATTTTGGCAACCAATTTTAGCGTCGATGATTTTGCTATATATGATAGGTTAGATAGTGCAGATAACAAAACTGCTAGTCATCCATAGCAACATCACACGGCTTTTTACAGTGGTGAAACAAATGGTATTCCGATTACTTATGTTACCTGGACTCAGTCACATCATCAGTAGTTGGTTGTCTTCCTTCCCCATTACAGTGGTGTGTGCGAGGTTGCTATGACAACACCCCTGGCTAGTGTGCCAGCTGACTGGCAGTTTCAATATCTGTACTATCTACAATCTTATACAGCAAAATAATCGACGCTAAAATTAATTTGAAAAATGTGACGCTGCCTCCCGGACTATTTTTTCTAGCGCTGTTTAAACACAATTTTTAAAAAACTTGTTTGTTGTGAAATCGGCTGTGTTTACTTGGTTTACTTTTAGGGATTGACATGGCTTTAAAAATCTTTCTTTCGGTTTCAACTTTTAAGAGCACATGTAAGCTACCATCGCCGATCGCAAAATCACATGTTACCTTATCGGAAAATTCAACCACACAGTTTTTAATACAGTTATCAAAATTTGGTTTCCATAATCATAAACTTGACATTTGATACGAACGTACTATATTTTAAGAAGTATATTTCCCTAAATTTTAACATTTTTGAAAAAGCGGTAAATTTCTAAAAATTTTATCAAGTAAAAATTTTAATAGTTACCGCCTATTAAAAAATATTTTAAGTTTAAAAAGAAAATATTTAAAAATAAAGTACATTATGTTTCGGTATGTCAAATTTCTGATAGTCAAACCCAAATTTTGAAAATTGTATTGTAAATATTGTAATCCATTGTAATATAAGTAATCTAAGTATTGAGTTGTCATGTATTTCAGTATAGGTAACATCGGATTTCGCGACCTTATAATAGACGGGGAAGGCGACTCTATGAAGCATCTATTTTATCAGATACAAGAAAAAAATTATGTATTTCATGTAAGAGTAGAAATAGAGAAATCAAACGATCCAGGTCTGTTGCAAGTGGAGTGGGGCTTAAAATAAAAATTAATACCACTTGCGTAAAACAAGAATAAGAAAGTATAAAGTTGTTGCCTTCGTATAGAACTATAATATCATCATGGTCTGCCTTGTCGCAATCAAAGCCAAAGACGTGGCAGAAATATTTTTATGGTAATTATTTTTAAGGTTTACCTATGTTATCGAAAACAAGAATAATTTGTATTTTAAAATTATTAAATTTAAATAGTCTTATTACAGAAAATCGAGGCCTGCCAACTTTTAACTGTTGCGATTACTTTCGCTAGACCTTATATATGGGATGTCAACTTACTAATGGTGAAATCCAAATTTTGATAATTGTATTATAAGTAATGAGTTGTACTGTGCTTCAATTTTCCAATAGGTAACATCGGATTTGACAAGCTGTGAGGATAAATCTATTTCGCAAGCGAGCACCCTTATAGGGTTTGTAAAACAGGTCTTATCTTTACAGGTGTTATCTTTATTGGTCTAGTGAAACAGGTCTTATCTTTACAGATGATATCTTTATTGATCTAGTGAAACAGGTCTTATCGGAACAGATCCCGAAATCTAGTGTTATAATTTAAGTTAATATCACTGCAAAATTATCCACGTCCTAATGCATTAATCAAAATTCTGTTTTCATCGGCAAAAAATTTTATGTCTGATACTTATATACGTTTTTAAAAACAGGCTTCTGAAAATAATTTTAGTAAAATAAATTTTTCAAACTTTATTGCTTTTTCAACAGTTTTGGAAGGCAGACTTTGTATACTTAATATGTAAGCATAAAAATCCTCGATGATAAAAATCAAATTTTGAAAAATGCATAATTCAATGAATAACTTTGTTATTTCCCATTTGATTAACATGCAATTTATTGATTTAAGAAGACAAGAAGTTCTTTTATTCGTTAATGTCTTTTTTATTTTGAAAATTGGTTTGGAAAGTACTCATTTTTGTTTTCTTTTGAATTGTCATTTCAAAAACTATATTGTACTGCCTTTTAAAAAAAAACCCAGAGTGAAATGTTTCCTAAAAAAAAAACCACCCCAGTACTTCATGAAATATTTCACTAAAGTCATTTTTTTTTGTTTTGTTCCGTTTTTATGCACCATTTAGATAATTAAAATTGTTTAAAATACCTAAGAACTGCTTATTTAGTTTTAAAATAATTTAAACTAACAATTGCAGAATTCTAGCAAAACATGAGTTTCATTTTTACAGATTTTCTTGTTATAATAGAATTTTAGAATAATCTGCATAAATTTATAATTTTTTTTATGTTAAACCATTAATATGTAATAAAATGCTTCATTTTCAGCTGATTATGTAAGGTGTGAGGTTTTTTTTTTTTTTTTTTTTTTTTCAAGTAATATGGGTTAATTTTTGAAAAGTGGGTTTTATTCAAATTCTCGCTTTATTGGTTGTCATTTTGTAATAAAATGATAAAATGAAAAATGCACAACAGAAAAATCTTAGTCAAATTAAGCTGTAAAAATTTAGCCATGTTTAATTTTTTTGCATTCTTTATTAGACTTTATATAGAAAAAAATTTCAAGGAATGTTTTTTTTTTTTTTTTTTTTTTTTTAGAGGACAGCACATATCAGATAATTTTTTCTAGGGCAAACTCAAAAAGTTTCATTAAGTTTTCATTCTTTATTTCAGTTACCATAAAATAAAAAAAGATATTAATCAACTATCAAATTTAAAGATCTAAGAATCACAAATAGGAAATAATAATTCTTAAAAATATATAGTATTCATGTGTAGCGCAGTTTTTATTGATTTCAAAATTATTTTGACTTTATGACTTATGTAGCTCTAGAAATTACTTATTTACTTCGTTTTATAGCACTGGTCGTCTGCCAAACTGGATAGCGTATCAACATATAACATATCATTTTCAAATTATTAGAATCTATTGTATTAAAATCTGACTGTCTGTTTGTATTTCAAAACACCTCCTCCTGCAATATGGGACGTTGAGCAATAAAATTATCACCAATTATTAACATAGATCCGAGAATATCATAATAATCCTCATAATTTTAAAATTTAAATTGGTTTTCCAGATATTGACTTCCTTGTACGTTTTAATGACATTTCTGTAAAGGTGGCAACTGAATTACTCCATTTTTGTGGATAAAGAGAAAAAACCAGAAATAAAACGGATTATTATTATTATTTTAATTTAATTCTCTCATTAATATTGAAACGAGAAATTACTTTCAATTTGAATAGATGATGCAAAAAAATCTTGATTAAATTAAATTTTCAAAAGAAAATTCGAAGAATAAAAACATTTTTTTCACATATTCAAGCTTCATGAATCAATTTATTCTACATAGACAAAAATCGTCCGAGGACATTTAGATATTGTAGATTTTTTCAGCTTTACATTCAATAAATGAAAAATATTTAATCTCTTTGCATTTAGGTGGACAGTTATTGACCTATTCACAAGATATAATTTTAAAGAAAGAATTTATACTATTTTCAATTAATTATTTTTGAAAGATAGCGGTTAAAACGTTTCACAAATGCGCTAAAAATAAAATGGTTGATTGTATAAAAATGACATTTTCTCCCCCTTGTATAGCATTTATTTTAATTCGAAAAGCTAACATATTTTTTATTGATACGTTCGTCAAAGTAGCGTCATTTTTATTCCACCATCTCCGAAATTAGAAACCAAACCTTAAAAGAACACTATAATTTTGACAAATAACATTTTGCATAAAAAATATCGTAATCTGCAAAATGTAATTTTCGAAATTTCTATTTAAACTACATTGTAAATGTGATTTCGTACTCGAAATTTAGTATTTAATAAAATTTATGTTATATTTTTCATCGAACAGTATAATAATACAGGATTTTTTTCCCCTCAAGAAATCGGAAGATCTCATCCAATGCGAATGCCACACATTGGGTTGCCAAGCAACTTTTTTTTTTTTTTTTTTTTTTTAATTTTTTAATAATGCTGATAGCTATGATTTTTAAGGATGAGTTCTTAAATTTAATTAATTGGAATTATATTGAATGAAAACAGTTCTAAAGATTGTTTAAATTTTATTATTACTAGGGGGCTCTGCCCCCTGCTCGCTACGCTCACCAACCCCCGTTCTGATTTCACAGCCTCTTAAAACCTGGTAATGTATCCTGTTTTAAAAAGATGATGGTGATGACATCACGAACGGCGACTTTCTTCTGTAATCAGGTTATAATGCTTTTTCATTTAACTGGTTATAATGCTTTTTCATTTAATTCATCTTTTTTATTTTTAATATTCATGTGTAAACACGATTTTTATGACGTAATTTTCTTTTTTTCCTGCTTTCAACACGTGATCATTTAACTATTATTTTAAACTTTCATTATTGTTTTTAATAGTCTCGCGCAAATACATTTTTTATTTGAGATGAAACATAATCCTTTGCGCTTATTTAGAAATTGGCAACAATATAAAAAAATGACTTTTTCGATAAAAGATTTTTTACTCGATTTGAGTTTTTACTGTCCGACCGTGATAATTTTTTTAATTTCTGAAAGCTTGTTATAGTTCGCGTCTGGTGGTATGATTTTCGAATCCGTAGGATGGCTAGAAAAAAAGGAATCGCTCCTCAAAAAAGTCCCTAGTAAAAAAGCGATGAGAATAACCTGGAATATCTACGCAGAATTTGATTGGTCCATTTCGTTTTTGGCTCAGTTCCAGATTACTTTTTTTTTTAATATAGAAGGATTATATCTATCATCATATTTCTTCTGTAATTTAAAATTACTTCTTTTATACATTGCAAATTGTTTTAACTGAACAAATGAAAGTATATGTATTAAAAATTCATAATTACCATGTTTAGGCGTCATCTATTAATTATGTCACACATCAGGAGGGGGTGGGGATCCACGCAGTGCGACTGGGATAGGGGTGTTAACATGTGACATCAAACGTAACTTTATTTATTTATTTATTTATTTATTAACTAAACAAGTGAAAGTATATGTTTGGAAAATTCGTATTTACCATGTTTAAAGGTCATGCAAATTACGTCACATTCCAAAAAGAGGGAGGGTATCAATAAAGTGTGACAAAGTGTGACACGAGGAGTGGGATGAGTTAACATGTGATGTCACATCTAAAACTGGAAACAATTAGTTTAATATTATTTGCAATCAGCATAATAAAGTTCTTTTTTTTAAACGTGTTTTTGTTCAGGTAGTATTGGATATACATTCATTTTCTTTGAATTTCAACAATTTGAAAAAAAGAAATCGTACGAGATTTTAATGATTTTATAGTATTTCTATCAGTAGGTTATAGATTATATATATATATTACATACCAGGTTTAAAAAAATTAAAATATACCTCGTAGTTGATTTCTCTGCATTCCGGATCGACATAATAATAATAATAATAAGGTCAAAATGTTACATTTTAGGTGGGGGAGGGGGGGGGGATATTGAAATAAAAAAAACTGCAAGGTAACAAAAATTGAAATTTCGTTGATAAATCGATGTATATTTACTGAAAATTATTTTCTTAAAATCCTTTGTGATTGATGCATAATTTTATTTACATGCGTAATTATTGTAATATATTGAACTTTTAAAATTTTATTTAATTTTAATTTAAAAAAAATTGAATTGATATAATTTATTGTAAATGTAAAATTGCATTTTAATTTGTAAATATTTGAATTATTGTAATATATCGGAATTTGTATAATTTTTATTCGCTAACTTTATGCATGAATAATAAAATGTTTTATTTTATTTCGTTTTGTTATTAATTATACAACTATTCCTATTGATTCATTTGTGATAATTAATTAAACTAGTCGGATATGCCAATCCCAAAACTTTTTTCTATCTCATACATGCTTCAAAATTCGCTAGTCGGCCCCGCTAAAGTGTCCCGCCAATTTCGTCATTCTGTTGCACGTCAGCTGCTTGCGAATCGTCGGGTTACCTCGATGCGAGCAACCGATGTATTGTACTAAACTACGAAAAGTCCTTCTGGCCTGTACTGGCAAGAAAAGATAGCCTCCTTATTATTTGGTTTTGAAATTTTAGCTAATTCGACTGAAAATACACGAAGCTAAAATGCGCGGAACCCGATTACAGAAGAGTCATTCCTAGTTCTCATCAATATTGAATTTGAACAATCAATACTCATCAATATTGTATTTGAACTCATCAATATTGAATTTGAACAATCATAACTCATCAATATTGGATTTGAGAATGACCAAGCTTGGCGAAAATTTGACGATGGCGAATATAAATGTTAAGCATGTAAGTGTTGAAACGATGGTTACAACAATGAAAGAAAATGTGGCAAAAGCATATACAAAAAAAAAAAAAATGGTTCAATTATCTGCATAACTTCATACACTTTTCGATGATACAATAGTGAAAATGGAACAAAAAATCGCCATCACAGCGTCCCTTTTCGTCAAAATATCCCCAAATTCAAGTGAAACCTGCTGGCCATAGCCAAAAACATTGAAAAAAATTTTGGTTCAATTTGAAGCATAACTTCATATACTTTTCGATGATACAATGAGGACAGACAGACGGACAGACATTTTGTAAAAACATGTTTTTTGGAATCTCTGACCCCTAAAACTTGTAATTTCGTCGAAAATCGGAAGTCGAAAAAAATTTCGATTACAATACATTCTTCAATTATAGATAGAAGAAAATAAAAAGCAGCAAAAAATGTTCAATAATAAATAATTTTCAACAAAAACTCTAATTGACTTCAAGGCATATATTTTTTAGGGGGTGGGGGGTAATCCTGTATTGTTATCTATATGAAATCCTTACACGAGTCAAGATATACCGATCCGAGTCCGAAAATTGAATTTTAAATCAACCCGAACCCGACGCACTTCAACCTATATATTAATACATTAATCATCTCGGCTTGAAAAGATTAAAAAAAAGGCTCTCTTGTTTCAGCAAAGTATCGTTGGACCAAACATATATGAACATGATTATTTCAAACAGGTAAAAACAAATATCATGCTAAAAAGGTATCATACTTATATAAGCTTTAATTATTTTGTGATAAATAAATTTAATTTAATAAATTTGCTAAAATTAAAAACCTTTAAAGATTTCAGTTATTATTAAATAATTTCCTGTTAATTAAGATAAAGATTATTATTAAAAACTACTGGTATCCCACGGGCCACAGTAAATTTTTTCCATTTAATTTGCAATGACTGAGTGATTATTCCGATTGATATAGTAAAAATTATCTTTGCAAATTTAGGGAACACAGTTGAGTGACAAGGTAAGAAATTTTTTTAATTTTTTTAAATTTTAGTTTCCTGCGTTTTTACATTTGTTTATTTAAAAAATTTCTAGTTTTTGTTAATATTTTACTTTTTTTTTTCATTATAACCTATCATTTATAATTTTGTTACATTGCATAGGTGCATTTCATATTTAACCTTTAAAACCTTTTGAATTTTTAGTGGTCTATGAGGTCTTAAATGTTAGTGACCGCTGAGGCTGTAAACTATCATTTCAAATGTTTTGGTCAAATAAGCGATAGATGGCAGCACTATAAGTTTGCCTTCCAATTCTTGTTGAGTTCTTGTTTCAATAAAATGTGTTGGAGGCCTGCACAAGCTAGGTTCTCGCCTGTTTTCTTTTCTTTTTTTTTTTTTTTCTTTTTTTTTTCATCTTTTTTTTTTCGCAGTTTATGGCCCGACATTGTTTCTATGAATCCTAATAATTCTTTACAAACGTTATCCTACAATTAATTTTTTTTTAGACGAATGCGGCATACAACTTTATGCAAAAACCGTAGTTTTCAAATTATGCAGATGCTTTTTGTTTCCGACTTTGTTTCAACAAAAAAATTTCAACATTTGTTAACCAATGTTATCCTGCAATTAAAATTCTTTTAGAAGAAAAAATACTGCATACAACTTGAGGCAAAATCGGCATTTTTCAGATTATGTAGAAGAGGCTGTTTGTTTCCAACTTTGTTTCTACAAAAAAAAAAAAAAAAAAAAAAAAAATCTCAACATTTTTTAACCATTGTTATCCTGCAATTAAATTTCTTTTAGAAGAATACTGCATACATCTTTATGAAAACATTTTAAAGATTATGCAGAGACTGCTTGTTTCCACTTTGTTTGTACACACACACACACACACACACACACACACAAAATATCTCAACATTTTTTAACCAATGTTATCCTGCAATTAAAATTCTTTTAGAAGAATACTAAATACAACTTTATGCAAAAACAACATTTTTAAAATTATGCGGAGGCTGTTTGTTTCCACTTCGTTTGTACAAAAAAAAAAAAAAAAAAAAAAAACTCAACATTTCTTAACCAATGTTATCCTGCAATTAAAATTCTTTTGGACGAATACTGCATACAACTTTATGCAAAAACAGCATTTTTCTGATTATGCAGAGGTTGTTTGTTTATATTTATTTGACAATTTTCATAGAATTTTAAAAACTTATTTTCATATAAATATGATTCTAAATCTTTAGTTTGATACCATTATTTTTAACTAACTTTCTACATCAGAGGTTCTCAAACTATGGTACGCAAAAGTCTGGGTACTGGTACGCGAAGGTCCAATATTGGTACGTGAAATTAAATACAGCATTTATGAAATAAAAAAAAGCCTTGAATGTATCACCCTGGAAAAATTTTAAACATTTCGAATGTGATTTAACAAAAAGGTCCGCAGAAATATTATGGTTTAGACATGTCCCGGTTTCACAGTTTTTATCTATATTAGCTTTACGTTTGTTATTTGGTGGTACGCGGAACTATGAACTTCTATTTAGTGGTACATCGGTCTAAAAGTTTGGGAACCCCTGTTCTACATCATAATTTCCATGACAATAATGTTGTCTGTAGAAGAGGTGTTTTGTTCTTTATTCTCTTGAACAGTTTTCCAAAATCCATGAAGAGTTGTAAGCCGACATTTAAAAAATTCCCTTTTTAAAGTCAAAAAGCGCTAAAATCCATGGGTAATCATGATGTATCATCGAATGTATCATGATGTATCACCGAATGTATCATGATGTATCATCGAAAGTATCATGATGTATCATCGAAGGTATCATGATGTATCATCGGAAAAACGCGTTTTCCGATTTTAGTGCCAGAAAGTGCTCAAAATATATTTATTGAGAAGACCGGTCTTTTTACAGTGAAGCAAATGAGACACTTAGCTCTTCACACTTTTTTCATGAACAAACTTCTCTATTTTAAGTCAAATTAGTTTACACTAAATAAAAATAATATATATACATACTAGCTGACCCTCGCCCGGCGTTGCCAGAGCCCGTGATAGTAAATAAAAAAAAAATCAAGTTTTTATTATTTTATATCTATAACCCTATTTTGTGTGAATTTATATTTTAAAATGAAAAATTCACGAAAAAGTACTGATATTTAGTGATAAAAGCGCTCATTTTCTTGTTTTTTTTTTCTTATTACGTAGGGTTCTTTCATAGTTTTAAAATAAAAAGGTTTTTTTTGGCCGAACTCTTTGAAATCTTTATTGGTGATAAATAAAACGGTTTTACCACCCGTGTAAAAATTTCGTGAAAAATATTGTTATGTAGTACACTGTAAAAAAAAATCTGTAGTACTACTAGAAAATCTCTAGGCAACTGGGATTCCATAAACTTTTCTAGTAACCAATACAGCTTCTTCTTAAGTAAGATTACTGCATTAAACTTAGTAAACAACACATAGACTTCCTTAGTGAACCTACTAAGAAATCGTTTGTAGCCATTACAGGTGCTTTTTTAGTAATGTATACTAAGAAATGGTTAGTAGTATTACAGATACTTCTCTTGTATCTCTACTAAGGAATGGTTAGTAGTATTACAGATACTTCTCTTGTATCTTCACTAAGGAATGGTTAGTAGTATTACAGATACTTCTCTTGTATCTTCACTAAGGAATGGTTAGTAGTACTACAGATACTTCTCTTGTATCTTCACTAAGGAATGGTTAGTAGCCGTTACAGGTCCTTTTTTAGTATGTTTACCAAGAAATGGTTAGTAGTATTACAGATACTTCACAAAGAAATTGTTAGTAACCGTTACAGGTCCTTTTTCAGTTTATTTACAAAGAAATTGTTAGTAGTATTACAGATACTTCTCTTGTAGATTCACTGAAAAATTGTGAGTAGGTGTTACAAGTGTTTTTTCAGTATATATAGTAAGAAATGGTTAGTACTATTACAGATATTTCTCTTGTATCTTTACTAAGAAAATATGTGTAACCATTGCAGGTGTTTTTCTTGTATGTTTACTAAGAGACTTTAGTAGAATTACAAAAACTTATTTTGTATGTTCACTTTCACAATGTTAGAATATTTATAAGAAAACATCTGTAACACTACTAAGAAACTGTAGTAATGTTACAGGTACTTTTCTCATAATTTACACTAGAGTTTTAAATGGGATAGCATTTATCTTTCATCCAAATATTCTGCAACAACTTCTGAATGTCTTTCATAATATTTTGATACAAAATTATAATATATATATATAATTATATAGTAAAATATAATGTAATTAATTATAATATATATATATCATATTAATTACAATTATAAACATTAAAATTTTTATACCAAATATAGAGGCATCCTTTAAATATAACTTCCATTTGAGTTTTTTATCCCTGTTAATTTTTAATTTTATAATATAAAGATTTAATTCTTTAATAAGTACATCTGTATTTAGTATACAAATATTTTAATGTTAATAATTATATTTATACTAAATTATTTTTGTAGCATAATATATTATATAAAGACAAAGAAATATTTGGCTTACTATATTTCTTATTCTTTTAAACTGCTCTAAGTAGAATTCTCAATCTATCTGTTGAAAATTAAAATTCTATCCCATTTAAAACAAAAGTGTACATTCATCTAGATTACCTGAAGTATTTCTTCAAGTGTAACCTGACACTTAAAAACTAGACAAGACATTCATGTTATATATAAACTGAAGACTTTTTCAAATAACCTATTTTCTCCTTTTCAAACACAATTTAATAAGTTTTTTCAAGCTAGAAGACACTGTCCTGCTTCACTGACTGCAAATCCCAGCAACACAATACAGAACGCAAAACTAACACAACTTTTGAATGCATAAAATGTGTTCATAATGTGTTTCATGGTGTTCTCGTATGGTAAAAAATGTTTTACTCCTGGTGCTAAATAAAGTGTCCGTGAGGTGTAGTTTTATAGTTTTTACATGCATCGCTTTCTTAAATGCATTCACACATGTTTATATACATTTGGAGCAGATAAAATTATGCGTATGCATCAGGAAGCATATTTTGACATCGGGGATTTCAAACTTACAATGTTTCTGGTTTAAGTCATAATTCCTTGATGAAATATATTAGCTTTTCCAATCTTTTTTGTTAATAACTGATATTGGTTAAGGAGACATGGTGGTTTGTGTTATGCAGCTGTATACTGTTAAAAATAAAGTTCAACATTTCACCAAAAAACTGGTGAAAAGTAGCTGAAATTTAGCTGCAACTAAGATTATTGGTGATAAGTTTCACCATTTTTATGGTGCTTTTGAAAATACCACTATATTGGTGAAAGACTGAACAACGATTCAGGTTTTTTTCTAAACCAATTTTATGGTTAAACGTTTAACCACAATTCAGGGTTTTTTTTCTAATCTAATTTAATGGTGAAAGGCTGAACCACAATTCAGGATTTTTCTAATCCATTTTAATGGTGAAAGGTTGAACCATAATTCAGGGTTTTATTTAGTCTAATCTAATGGTGAAAGGTTGAACCATGATTCAGGATTTTTTTCTAAGCCAATTTTATGGTAAATTGTTGAACTCTGATACAGGTTTTTTTCTAAACTTATTTTATGGGAAAAGTTATACCAGATTGAACCAGAATTTTGGTGTTTATCATTTTATAGTGCAGTTAATGAACCGAGATTCAGATTCTGTGAGATTATGTTGCTGTAGAGAAGCTTATTAATTTTCTAATTAACATTAAACTGAAAATTATTATTAAAGTATTAATTATTGATTGTATTTGAAATGTGTTTAAAAAAAATAAATGTAAACAGCTGGTTCTAATTTAATTACACAAAATAATTGCATTTTTTTTTTCATCAATGCTGATTAATACTATTCTGCACTTTTAAATTATAGAACATTTTTTCATACTTTTTAATTAGTTACTTATCCTTTAGTATATCCTTTAGTATTTGTTTATCACAAACATTCATAATAAAATGTAATTAAAAAAATAATTTGATATACAGTTTTAGAACTTTTACTTTCTTTTCACAAAATAAAAAAAAAAATAATAAAAAACGAGGGAAAAGAAAAATCTAACATTTTAATAATTAGTAAAAAGTATTTTTAGACTTTTCTTTATAATAAAGGTGCAATGGTGGTTACACATGTGGAAATTTTATATATTTTCACTATTTTAGGTTTTACACATTTTAATAGAATTTTCTTAAAGTTTTGGATAGTAAAATTCACATGCATTATCCAAAACCTCAATTCTGGAAAATTATTACTTATGCATTTATTTTAAAATGTTCATACTCTCTTTCCATGATAAAATTCAAGCACCTTTCCAGAAATGAAAATTTTAACGTTATAAAATACTATATTGCTTGTTTGTATAATGCAAAAGTATAAAGGAAAAAAATTCCATTTCCACATGTTTTCAGGTGAATGCCATACATAAAATACAGTAGCAATGTCTTAATGTGAAATGTAATAGAAAGTCTCCAAAAAATATGGAAAATCTTTTTGCATTCTTTAAAGTTATTTGTGCTAACACAAGACAAAAGTAGACACTTGAAATATTTACATTGCTATGATATTAATGCAAAATTTTATTTTTTTTTAAAAACTAAAAAAAAAAATAAAAAAACTAAAAAAAAAATTCAAAACTTACCTTTTTGAAAATCCCCAATAAATTATTTTTGAAAAAGGTATATTAAAACACAAACTATTAACGTTAAATAAACTATTTTTCACTTATTGCTGGTTTGTTTATTTCCCTAGAAATCAAAGTAATATACATACACTGTTGTAAAAAAATTTTGCTTTTGTTTTTTACAGTTTGTGGAATATCAACTGAATTTTTTTACAAATTGTTCTTGAAGTTAGAGCATGTAAAGCACATGTTTGACTTCAAGAGCAGTAGAAACAGTATAATGCAATTAAAAAATTAATATATTGAATATTTGATGAGATATTATGGGCATTTGTATGAAATAATTTATAACTGTGCATGCTTGAACTATACCAAAGATTTTTTTTCATGATTTGGTAGTCAATGTATAAAAAGACCAGTCGAATACCACAAAAACTCCGAAAGATACCAGCAATACAGCGAGCTAATTGACAAATTCGGGGAGAATCCCATTGAATTATATCCCTTTTCCTGAGTTTTCACGATATTTGAGTGGTCTTTTTATATGAGCCGAATGATATTATCGGATTTCAAGAACAATTTGTCAAAATTTTCAAGATATTTGACAAACTGTGTAAAAAGTAAAAGAGTCCAGTCACTGCCCCTAATTTATAGACAGCAGTGTATATCTTTTATCTTATTACAAACCAAGTTGAATATATTACATGTCAACCTATATTATAAAGCAAAAAGATTTCCGTGAGTAATGCTGACACATCAAAAGTAGCAACAATCTAAGCAAACCACTTCAGCTATTCCTGAAATTTAAATAATTTTAACCATCACAATTTTTATTTTTAATGTTATGGCTTTTTAAAATAATTTTCAAATGCAATTCTTCAGTAATATAACCAACAATAAAAATAGTTCAACTTTTTTTTTTAATACACAGCAGTGCTGACACAGGCGATTATTATTATTTTTTAAATAGTCGCCTTGCAGCAGCTGAAAAAAAAAATAGTCATAGACACAATAAAATAACAAAAAAATTCAGTTGGGTTGCAGTACACCACTCCATTTATTGAAAATACAAATTAATAAATATCAGATTAATATTAATCCATGTAATCACAATTACAATACAGAGGAGTTTTCCCCAAACAGTTTCAGGAGGGTGCAGCATCCTCTCTACCCTTTAAAAATGTAGTCATTCTTGTAAAAATGAAGTCCATCAAAAAGTCGGGTAAAACAGAATTCCTCCAAGCATCAAGTTAATTTCTCCACCTGTTTTAGTAATAAAAGGGTAAAATTATTAAGATATAAAATTGTTATTTTTGCAGATATAACATAATTTTACTTAAATATATTCAAAAAATTATATTAAAACAATGAGGAATTTTCACGTTTTCAAGATCTTATTTTTATACAATAGAAAAAAAAAAAAAAAAGAACAGTATATTTGCTTTCTTTATTGATTTCTAACAGTTTTTATATCGCTCTATTTACTGTGTTGCGAAGACGCTACTTTTCTTATGCCAGGCTTGTGATGTCGCAGTTCATGATAAGAAATGTTACATTTGTTCACATTTTGGATAGTGCGATACATGCCAAGCCTCTTTTTGTCTTGTAAGAGGCTTGGGAATCAAGAGGATTATCTTATCTATGGGGATTATCAAGAGCAGGAATCTGTCCAGAGTTTTTCCCCTGTGATTTTGTTTTTATGAAAAGGTTTTTACATTTGTAAAAAAATCTAGTCATAACTTTGTGAATTTGAAAAGATTGTTATATCCAGGTTCTGTTTATACATTTGTAAGAAGATACATGTATGTAAAATACATATATTTTCAATGTATATGAAAAAGCGACAGGTCACATTATACTTTTAATTAATTAAATTTGTGACATTTCAGTTTAGAGATGATAGGTTTATTTTTAAGACAAATAATTTTGTGAAGGATCCTGTTTTAAAAGGTGAAAAGCTTTGAGAAGGGTTTTGAGATGAAATTTTTTGAGAAGTGTCCTATTTTAAAAAGAAACATTTTGTAAAGGACCCTTCACAAAATTTAACTAAACAGAATTAAGTACATAAAAATGTTACTAAAAATCCAAACAACTCACAAACTTCAAAAAGTTATCCGTAACTTTTTTTAAGGTAAAACCAGTATAGTACAAAAAAGTGTAATTAAGTTTGATTTTCACTATTGGCTTTGATATTTTCAAAGAAAAAAAAATTAGTAATACAAAATATTTATGTCAGTTATAAGTTATATAATAATACTGACTGTTAGAATAATGTAAAAAAATAACAAGTGCTTGAAAAACCCGAACCTAGAAACAAAACGCCTTTTTCCAACAAAATGTAAACATTGACGTATCATTAACTGTGATGTCACAGCCAATCATGCAGTGTTTTTAACTCACATGGTTTTCTCTTAACTTTAAACAAAATTTAGCAAATATCAAATGATTTTTTTTACATTTTTTTTAAATTTATGAGTCTGGAATTGTCAGAAAATATAAAGTTGATTGATTACTTGACGTTTGCAAATTCCTCATTGAGTTTCACAACCATACTCTTCAGCTAATATTAAACCTATAGGAGTGTTCTTTAAAATTCTCTTTTATATTTCAATATTTTAAAAATGATTCTTTATGTTGGAATTTTTTTCCTTGATTTTTATTTTCTACCTTCAATTTCAGAACTGATACCGATTATGGAAATGAGTGCCTTTATAGAAACAGCAACCAAAATCATCAAAAGATACTTGGTTAGACAGATGTAATATGCAAAAAAAAAAAAAAAAAAAAAAGAACGAAAGAAAGAAAAATAATTAAAACATATTTAAGTGCAAATGAGAAAACTGTAAAACTATGGCTTCTGAGTGCATTTGACTAGCGTAAGCTCTTGAAACAGAAAAAAAAATAATCAAAATGACTAGTGTTCCTTCTAGGGCATTTTTTTAAAGACACAGACCCATGCTCCTTTTTAAAGTACAAATAAAGTGCATCAATAACTGTACAGAGAGATTTCTAGTAAAAATTTTCTCCATGCCACAGTATTTCTAAATTATTTAAAAATGAAAATGTAGAAGGGAAAACAGACTCTAAAAGCCAATTTGGCATGGTACGATGCCTAATGGCCCTTACAGCCTGTTTTTTCTTTTCTTTTTTGATTGTAGGAATAAAAATCGCAAAATATGTCCAGCAATCGTACAAAACACCTCTGTGAAATGGCATAGATTGTTTGCAGAAAAAAAAAAAAAAATCATGAATTTCATCAATCTTTATCAAGAAAAAAAAAGGGGGACAATATTGCAAAACTTCTCTAATGGTCATAGGAAAATACTGCGAAATTCGTCAAATGGTCGAGGAGAAAAATCCCAAGATATTTCAATCGCACGCAAGGATAAAATCGTGCATTTCGCCAATTGGTCGTGGGGAGGGAAAAAAAAATCATGAATTAGTCATTCTGTCGCAGGGAAAAATATCAAAATTTGTCATTTGGTTGCTTGAAAAAACAACAAAAAAAGAGAAGTTTGCCAATCACTCATGAGAAAATATTGTGAAATTCATCAATCCGTCGTGGAAAAATACTGCAAAATTTGTGAAATGGTCATGAGCAAATACCGCGAAATTCGTCAGTCAGCCACGGAGAAAAATTGTGAAATTTTTCAGTTAGACATGAGGAAAAAATCGCGAATTTTGCCAATATCTTGCAAGAAGCTGTAAAATTAGAAAAATCTTGCGGATTTTTTTTTTTTTTTTTTTTTTTTTTTGCGAAATTCGTGAATCTGTTGTGAAAAAAAACCTAGCGAAGTTCAATAATTGGTCGTGGCAAAATAGTGTGAAATTCGTCAAACGGTCACGGGAAAATATCGCGAGATTTGTGAGTAGAATCACGGAGAAAAATCAAGAAATTATTCAGTCGGATGCAAGAGAAAATAGGGAATTTAGCCCATCAGTCACGTAAAATATTGCGAAATTTGTCAATTGGTCATAAGAAAAAAAAAAAAATCAAAATTCATCATTCTGTCAAGAGCTCCCCCCCCCCCTTTAAGTCTAAGTCTACATGCTCCCTCGAAGAAATTTATGATGTTCCGTGCATATATAATCGACGAAATTCATGATTTTTAAGCGGCAATTGATAAAATTTCATTATTTTTATGCAAATCGATTGACAAAATTCAGGATTTTTAAACTGCCGAATGACGAAATTTGATTTTTTCGTAGCCGATCGATGAAATAAATGATTTTTACGCACTGATCGATAAAATTCACTATTTTTCCGCACATGATCGACGAAGCTCATGATTTTTACGCACTTGGTCCATAAAATTCATGATTTTTACACGCCCGATTGATGAAATTTGGGATTTTTACATAGCCGATCGACAAAATTCATTATTTTTCTGCACACGCTCGACAAAATTCATTATTTTTACACGCACGATTGACAAAATTCCTGATTTTACACGCACTATCGACAAAATTAAGGATTTTTATACTCTCGAATGACGAAATTTGCAATTTCTTCTGAAACTAATTGTCGAAATACGCACAATTCCTCAATTTGTGGAGAATTTGGCCTGCTGGCCACAGGTTGTGCATGTGTAATACATATCATGTTGTGGGTTATTATTTAGTGCATAAACATACCTACAGTAGAAGATCTTTATAACGCAAACCTAAAAACATGAGGTTGTGCGCGTTATATAGAATTTTGCGCTATATAGATCACATTTCACACATAATTAAATTTAGCTTGAAAACATGGCCAAATATGTGTGAAACATACCAAAATACATTAGTGTATCTTTATATTGCATTATTTATTACCAAGAGTTATATATTATAATTTTTTGCATGATATAGATCATTCCAACCATTGTTATTTTTACTTTATAAAGATTGTCCAAACATAGCTGTATCAAATCATAGCAATTTTTTCATTAATTAGCTCTGAATTAAGGAGATAAAGTTAAATTAATGTATCAGATTTAGTCCTCTAGAGAATAGCAACTATTTATAATGTAAGAATTCAGGTGTTTCTTAACTATAGTAAAAGAAATGTTTTTTTTCTCGTTTTTTTTTGTTTGTTTGTATATGTTTTCGCGTCGGCTCCTTTAACATAGCAATAAAAAAATAGTTCTCATCTTCCGAACTCTCTAACATTTCAATCGGTTATAAATATAACTGTATCCAAGCTCTCTTTAAAATTTTGCGAAAAAATATGCATATTTAGTAGTGGGAACATGAGTTCTTTTAAAAAAGCTTTAGCTTTCAATCTCAGAGCAAAAATATATTAGAATATCTATGCTTTCAATGCAATGGTGACTCCATCAGTTTTCAATCAACCCTTTTAAATCACCTAGGCTAAACAGGTGAGAACTAATCCAGAAGGTTTCCCCTTTCTGAGGGTAGAAGCCTTCAAAAAACGTTGGTGCATGCGCAAAGAGGTGATATTCGTGTGTAAAATTTGACAGAATGCGCTTTTCGTTTTAAATATATAGATGTTGAAAGCCAGTCAAATCAAGTTTTAAAATTATCAAAGCTAACGTATCAATCCTAATTGATTCAATTCTATGTTAATTTAACTACCATTTCGTGTGCAATAATGTTCAAGGACAGACGTTAAGAGCCTACACTAGTCACGCGAAGAAATTCGCAAACTAATGTTAAACCAATTGCAGTTTTCTTTTTTAAATTTTTGTTTCCATTTAAATATTTTTAAATGCTTCTTTTTTTTTTTTTTTTTTTTTTTTTTTTTTTCATAGGATACCTGACGCCGATCTCCAAATAGATACTTTTTTAAAAATTTTGGTTGCTTTTATTTTTTATTTATTTATTTATTATTATTATTATTATTATTATTATTATTATTATTATTATTATTATTTTGGGGGGGGGGGATACTTTTCACATTTGAAACCTTTTCCGAAAAAGGAAGGGATATCATAAAAATAAATAGAAAAAATAAAAAAGTACCTGTCTAGAGATTGCCCTCAGATATCCTACACGGGAAAAAAAAAAGCTACTAATAATGAAGTTAAACAAAACCGTTTAAAAATATTGTAGTGCAAAAAGGAAATTTTAAAAGATTGTTGCCCATTGGTTTAATATTAGCTTGCGAGCGTCTTCGCGTGACTAGTGCAAGCTCTTAACACTGAAATTGGGAGTCAATGGGTCGGGTTGACTCTAATTTTTTTGGTGTTTTGGGTTAATTTCGGTTTGGGTTTGGTAACCCCCTTTTTTTCAAAATAATTACACAAAGTTGTTTAAGATAAAAAAAGAAAACTGTATATTTGAATATAAATGTGTATTTATGTGACGGCTTGAGACCGAAATCGGCCAGTTCCCGAATTGGCCATTTTCGCCGTAAATTGACTGACCAATATTTTGGCCAGACAATTTGCGAAATGGCTTCGAGTGATTGACCAAAATCGAAAGGAAAATGTCGTTAGACGAATTTGGGGGTCTGTATAGTTTCATGCATTATATTATTATGTATTGGGTTAGCAAATAAATTTGTTCGGTTTTTCGTTGGGTTCATTTCCTTTCCGCCTTCCCTTGCTTCTTGCCACCGCGCACCTCGACCTGTGTGATAGAAAGCTTATGCTTCATGAAATCTGTCAGCGAATGCTTTGCTTCGTAAACGATTGTGTTACGTTCCCGGCGTAGCTATGAAAATGGACGCGGAAAGCGTGCATTATCGTCATATTTTGTTGCATTATTTCAAAAAGGCAAACGAGCGGCTTTCTTGAGGCTCAAAGAAGTATATACAGGTAGTATATACGGGCAGTGTATACGGGAAAGATGCCGTAACAGAACGCGTGTGTCAAAAGTGGTTTTCCAAATTCTGTTCTGGAGATTGTAACATCAAAGACGTGCCATATTCCGGTCGCTGGATCGGCATTGATTCGAGCAATTTCAAGACAATTGTTGATACGATTCCATCTCAGGCTGTGCGAGAGATTGCTACAGAATTAAATATTTTCCTTACAACTGTGAAAATTCATTTACGCCGACTGGGATACGTTTCCCGTCTCAATGTTTGGGTGCAGCAGAAATTGACCAATGCGAATTTAATCAATCGCACTTCCATTTGCGATTCACTGCTGAAACCTCAAAAGAACGAGATTTCTTTTTAACAGAATGATGATGGGCAATAGAAAATGGATCGTTTACGATAATGTACTACAAAAAATATCGTGGGGACAAAGCAACGAGCCACCGCAAAAAACTTCAAAGATGAGACTGCATCCGAATGAGATTATGCTCTCAGTGTGGTGGGAGTTCAAGGGTGTGCTTTATTATGAGTCGTTACCATCAGGCTAAACCATTGATTCGACTGTATACTGCTCGTAGTTAAATAAACTGGGAAATGCCTTTCGACAGAATTAGTCAATCGTAAACCAGTTGTTTACCATCACGTCATTAACCATCCAGAAGAAATTGTTGAGTATTGACTGGGAAGTTTTGCCTCATCCACCACATTTATTGGACTGGGTGCCATGTAATTACTACTTGATCCAGTCTCTGCAAAATTATTTAAACGGGAAAGCCTTCGCGGATGAGAGTGCAATAAAAACGCACATGGAGAAGTTTTCGCCGATAAGTCAGAGACGTTCTATGAACGTGGTATTAAGGAGTTGGTGGAAAAATAGCGAAATGTCATCGATAAGACGGTCAATATACAATTGATTAAAATATACAAAGTGTGTAGAAATCATTGATTTTTTTAACCTTAAAAACTGAACGAACTTATTTGCCAACCCAATATATGCAGTAAAACTTTCGTAACGGACAATCACGAATAGCGGACACATCGACATACCGAACACTTTTTCAGTCTCCAACACAAATATGATTTGCACATTTTTATCTCTCAATAGCGGATGCCTACGAATAACGGACAAATTCCTGAGTCCCGAGGTATGTGTTATACAAAGGTTTTACTATCTATATATTTAAAGATAAAGAGCATTTTGTCAAATTCCAATTCCACATGAAATTGATCTCAATGCGGATGCTCAATTTTTTCAAAGCAGGAATAGAATACCAGGGGATTCTCCCTTTCTATAGTTTGAGAGTGGACTGAGTCTGAACAAAAGTAAAGGAGGGATTCAAACCCACACAATGAGGAACGCATTCATCCTTCACCCCACTTCCAATGGAAAGAAATACATTTCTCTTTTAGGTAGCTTTCAATACAAAAAAGTATAAAGCTACCTATTGCAGCCGTTCGGAGGAAAGCAGTTCCGGAAAATTTCGATATATTTTCACCGATCATGACCCCCACACCCCAAAACCACCCTCCGTTCAAACGTTGATTTATATATTATATATATATATATATATATATATATATATATATGACCTATGTCATACGATAACGTTCGTATTTATAAATCAATTTAGATGAAACTAATTGTGTGTATTAAGATCACCAATGTCTCAACCGAGTTCATTGGCCAGTTTGGTCCGCCATTTTGTTTCAAGATGGCGGCCACTTAAAAATTTAAAACTAAAATAAATATACAAAAAAGTTAAAAATTCAAATTTCTTTTTTAAGTAAGTGTTAGGCCTTGATACAAGGATTCCAGAGCATTTTTTGGTTTACCTCTATCTTAAAAAATGGCTGAGATACAGCAGTTTGAAATTCTAGGGTGGCTGACATTTTGAAACAAGACAGCACATTACAAAAATTTTCATTGTTGTAATAATTTTCCCAATCATACGCATAAAACTATATATTCATATCCGTTAGCGCCAAATTCTCGCAAAACTTGGCGACATTTGGCGAAATATCGCCAAATTTGGGGACCAAAATAAGTCTTCATAAATGAAGCCAATTTGGCTATTGCTCAATAATTTAGCGAATTTCTTATTCAAATTCAGTATTAACGAATCTTTTGTAAACGTTTTCTTTGCATTTTAACTTGCTGTTTTCGTGTAACAATAGCTAAAATTTTAAAACGAAGATATAGGAAAGCTACCTTTTCCTCCCGGTACAGACCGGCAGGACTTTTTTGAAATAGCAGCTGAGTCAATTTTCGTTCTTTACTCTTCGGCCAAAAAATAAATCAACAATCACAGTTTTTAAAAATACGTTGATACAGTTTCTGCAGGATTCTAAATGAAATTTTCATTTTCTTTTCTTTTTTTTTTCTTTTAGGTAGCTTTCAATACAAAAAAGTATAAAGCTACCTATTGCAGCCGTTCGGAGGAAAGCAGTTCCGGAAAATTTCGATATATTTTCTCCTATCATGACCCCAGACACCAAAACCACCCTATGTTCAAATGTTGATTTATATATATATATATATATATATATATATATATATATCTGACCTATGTCATACCATAACGCTCGTATTTATTAATCAATTTTGATGAAACTAATTGTGTGTATTAAGCTAACTAATGTCTCGAGCGAGTTCGTTGGCCAGCTTGGTCCGCCATTTTGTTTCAAGATGGCGGCCATTTAAAAATTTAAAACTAAAATAAATAGACAAAAAAGCTAAAAATTCAAATTTCTTTTTTAAGTAAGTGTTAGGCCTTGATACAAGGATTCCAGAGCATTTTTTGGTTTACCTCTATCTTAAAAAATGGCTGAGATAGAGCAGTTTGAAATTCTAGGGTGGCTGACATTTTGAAACAAGACAGCACATTACAAAAATTTTCATTGTTGTAATAATTTTCCCAATCATACGCATAAAACTATACATTCATATCCGTTAGCGCCAAATTCTCGCCAAACTTGGCGACATTTGGCGAAATATCGCCAAATTTGGCGACCAAAATAAGTCTTCATAAATGAAGCCAATTTGGCTATTGCTCAATAATTTAGCGAATTTCTTATTCAAATTCAGTATTAACGAATCTTTTGTAAACGTTTTCTTTGCATTTTAACTTGCTGTTTTCGTGTAACAATAGCTAAAATTTTAAAACGAAGATATAGGAAAGCTACCTTTTCCTCCCGGTACAGACCGGCAGGACTTTTTTGAAATAGCAGCTGAGTCAATTTTCGTTCTTTACTCTTCGGCCAAAAAATAAATCAACAATCACAGGTTTTAAAAATACGTTGATACAGTTTCTGCAGGATTCTAAATGAAATTTTCATTTTTTTTTCATTTTTTTTTCTTTTAGGTAGCTTTCAATACAAAAAAGTATAAAGCTACCTATTGCAGCCGTTCGGAGGACAGCAGTTCCGGAAAATTTCGATATATTTTCACCGATCACGACCCCAGACCCCAAAACCACCCTCCGTTCAAATGTTGATTTATATATATATATATATATATATATATATATCTGACCTATGTCATACCATAACGCTCGTATTTATTAATCAATTTTGATGAAACTAATTGTGTGTATTAAGCTAACTAATGTCTCGACCGAGTTCGTTGGCCAGCTTGGTCCGCCATTTTGTTTCAAGATGGCGGCCATTTAAAAATTTAAAACTAAAATAAATATACAAAAAAATTAAAAATTCAAATTTATTTTTTAATTACGTGTTAGGCCTTGATACGAGGATTCCAGAGCATTTTTTGGTTTACCTCTATCTTAAAAAATGGCTGAGATAGAGTAGTTTGAAATTCTAGATTGGCTGACATTTTGAAACAAAACAGCACATTAACGCGATTACTCGCAAATTATTTTCTTTCATTGTTGTAATAATTTTCCCAATCATACGCATAAAACTATATATTCATATCCGTTAGCGCCAAATTCTCGCCAAACTTGGCGACATTTGGCGAAATATCGCCAAATTTGGCGACCAAAATAAGTCTTCATAAATGAAGCCAATTTGGCTATTGCTCAATAATTTGGCGAATTTCTTATTCAAAATCAGTATTAACGAATCTTTTGTAAACGTTTTCTTTGCATTTTAACTTGCTGTTTCGTGTAACATTAGCTAAAATTTTAAAACGAAGATATAGGAAAGCTACCTTTTCCTCCCGGTACAGGCCAGAAGGATTTTTTTTCTTTTTTTTTTCTTTTTTTAATTTAAATCTGAGTTGCCCGGATCCGAAGACAATGGGGCACCCAATCCTATGTTCGCTTAGTTCCAGGACCATTTGGAATAAACCGACTAGCGTGGCGGGCGAAGCTCCGATAGTAGTTTATAAATATAACCTCAATATTTAATATTTGTCACCTTGTGGACGCAGTGGCGTATTCTACGGCTTAAAACAAACGATCGTGTCCCGACACAGTCATGTTCGTTTTCTTTTCATGAGACAAACAAGCAGGTTTTTTCTGAATTAAGCCAGAATACTTCCGTACACAATTTTTATCATCAGTCAACGAAAAATATTTTTTTTTCACAATATCGAACCTAAATATAGTGAAAACAAAAGCTCATTTCACAACCTTTTTTTGTTATCAGATGCAACCATAGCCATAAGGAAATGTCTAATGCAGATAATTTCCTACGTGCCATATGAAATAGTTGAAATTTTTTGCATAATCGAAATGCGAGACAATAATAATAAAAAAGTCCTTCCGGCCTGTACCGGGAGAAAAAGGTAGCTTTCCTATATCTTCGTTTTAAAATTTTAGCTAATGTTTCACGAAAACAGCAAGTTAAAATGCAAAGAAATGTTTACAAAAGATTCGTTAATACTGAATTTGAATAAGAAATTTGCCAAATTATTGAGCAATAGCCAAATTGGCTTCATTTATGAAGACTTATTTTGGTCGCCAAATTTGGCGATATTTCGCCAAATGTCGCCAATTTTGCCAATTTTGGCGCCAATATCGCCAATTTTGGCACTAACGGATAGGAATATATAGTTTCATGCGTATGATTGGGAAAATTATTACAACAATGAAAGAAAATAATTTGCGAGTAATCGCGTTAATGTGCTGTTTTGTTTCAAAATGTCAGCCACCCTAGAATTTCAAACTGCTCTATCTCAGCCATTTTTTAAGATAGAGGTAAACCAAAAAATGCTCTGGAATCCTTGCATCAAGGCCTAACACGTAATTAAATTTTAATTTTTAATTTTTTTGTATATTTATTTTAGTTTTAAATTTTTAAATGGCCGCCATCTTGAAACAAAATGGCGGACCAAGCTAGCCAACGAACTCGGTCGAGACATTGGTTAGCTTAATACACACAATTAGTTTCATCCAAATTGATTTATAAATACGAAAGTTATCGTATGACATAGGTCAGATATATATATATATATATATATATATATATAAATCAACGTTTGAACGGAGGGTGGTTTTGGGGTCTTGGGGTCATGATCGGTGAAAATATATCGAAATTTTCCGGAACTGCTTTCCTCCGAACGGCTGCAATAGGTAGCTTTATACTTTTTTGTATTGAAGCATTGGATAGCTTAATGCAAACAATTAGTGTCATCAAAATCGATTTATAAATACGAGCGTTATCGTATGACATAAGTCAGATATATATATATATATATATATATATTATATAAAGCAACATTTGAACGGAGGGTGGTGTTGGGGTCTGGGGGCAGGGCCGTAGCTAGAGGGGTGCCAGGGGGGGCTCAGCACCCCCTGAAAAATTTTGAGCCCCCCCCCTGGGAAAGTTGCCAAGGTCATCAAATGAAATTCTGTTTCAAAAATCCAAATGAAACTCTGTTCAAAAATTGAACTTAGTTTTTTTTTTTTTTTTTTTTTTTTTTTTTTTTTTTTTTACAGTTTTGCATAAATTAAATTGTAGTATTTGTTTAAAAACTGCAAATAAGTGCGTCAATATACGCGCATCCTATCTACACATACTTAGAATTAGCAACCTTTTGCTGACGCAAACATTGACTTTTGCATTAGTTATATACTGAAAATTTTCATTTTGCAGCGTTTTCCATTATTAGCATAAAACAAAGTTATTCTAATGAGTTTGATAATAAATATGATGCTTATGATAATCATTATGTTTCCTATTTGAGTCATCCTAGTTTAAATATATATAAGATCCTTAATTTATAAATGATACTAATGAAAAAAGCTAATAGCCAATTTAAATACAAGTGGTTTTAGCATTTGAATAATTTTAAAATGCAAAATACGTCCTTGATTTTTCTAATGTTTTTTATCGTATAAAAACATAACTTTAGAATCTTTAACGGCAGGGAATGTTCAGAAAAAAAATTATTCTTTTGAACTGTGAGCTCTTTATTTACTTTCATCATCACTTATTATTTCACTAGTATAATTTTACACTGAAAATTTTCATTCTGCAGCCAGTGATGTAGTTGTAAAAAAACCAGAGGGCATACGCTGTAGACAGAGGGAGTATATGCTAAAGAGCTTATGCCCTAAAGAGTATATGCTATAGTGTTTTTGAGAAGTGGGTATATGGTATTCCTTAAAATAATCCAGAAAATATACGGCGTATCCACCATATATCCTCCATTACATCCCTGTCTGCAGCTTTTACTTTTCTTAAAATGATATAAAGTTATTATAAACAGTTTAATATGAAACACAGTGCCTACAATATGAAAAAATCCCAGACAGCTCGGCCTACAGGCGCAGGTAGATTTCAAAAACGCAGACCGTGGGGTTCCTGTTTATTGGGAATTGCAGAAGAAATGACCTTTTTGCCATGATTCGGCAGTTGGGACCGCCCACTTCGAAAACTACCTGTGTCTGCAGGTGGAGCCGGCAGAGATTTCTTTGTTTTTAATTTTTTTTTTTTTTTTGCTGTAAGGGCTGGTCCTATAAAAAACTTGTAGATAATATTAAGAGGATTTATAATAAATTTAAGCGGATTTAATATGTTGTGAATTGACAAAGTTGTGAATTTTTTTCTTCTTAAACCCCTATTTCCCCCTCCTCGAGGCCATTTTTAATAATAACAAAATCTGTCATACATAAATTTTCGGCCCTTTTCCTAGAAGTAATAATAACTTTAAGCTAATTCGATACGTATCATAATTAAGAAGTTATGGGTTTTTCTGTTTTCACAAAAAGCCCGCCATCGCATCCCCCCCCCCTTGTTCGATTTTGCCCATTAACAAACTTGACCGAGATTTTATGCCCCTTGATTTTATGTATGAGTTTGGAAGAGATTTGTGCAGAATTATTGCAGTTATCGTGTCCATAAAAAGTGATATAGATAGATAGATAGATAAAAGTTTTGAACTGGGGGTGGTTTTCGGTTCTGGGAGTCATAATCGGCATAGATCTGCAAAAATTTTCCAGAAATTCCAACATAGGAGAGAATGTAATAGGTAGTATTTCTTACAAAATCTACCTAATATGCACTAATTTACTGCGTTTGTGTATGCATGTGTCAGAGAGAGAGAAATAGTATGAGCCC